>QNGE01006505.1:0-28110 GCA_008508345.1 Paragonimus westermani
TAGTTCAGGTAGGATAGGGTCACGTGGAGATAGAAACGCCCATTAATAGAACTTCGTACACGGGTCCATTCGTTTCGAGAGAGTAGGATGACTTGAAGTCTTTGACATATGACGGTGTTATGTGGTAAACAAATCCAAATACCAATGTGAAGTAACTATATCTATCTAATTGTTGCCACAGTGTTCACATGAGATTCTGACCAGTGTTCCCATTCACGGAATTTCCGAATTTCATGATTTCATTGGACTGTGCGACCAAATGTTCTTGCTGAATCAGATGAATTGCGACCTTTCTCGTGAGACCCATTTAAAATCGACCCAACAACGGAATTGGAATCAAGCCATAGCCATCTGCCGTCTCGGCATTCTTTGATCCGAGATCAGTACGTGTCGTAAACCCACACTCGTTGGGAGTAGTTTAAGCTACGGGTCTGTGCAGTGTAAGCCATACTGGCCGGCTTGCTGTTCCAAAGTGCTTTACAGTTTTCAGAAAACAAATGCCGAGAAATTAGTTCTAAAAAACAAAGGCAGCCAGTCGAAAGGTTGTTATAAAAAGTTTTTAAAAAGCGGTTGCACGAACCACTGATCCCTTCCCGGGGATTCCGCAGGACAAGAATAGTATAATTGCTATTCCGTGCAGTAAAGAGGCACGAGAATCCGTTAACAAGATGACAGTAATCACCAGGGTCGTTTTCCAAAATGGACTGGAAGACACGTTAACGAATGAATGAGCTCAGTTGCGAATGTAGTGTAACAAGCAAGGACTGTTTATAAGTTGACATTAGACGGGATGTATGAAAGATAAACGTGATAAGAAATTATTGTGGAAAGTGAAACCCTATCAGGTCATGATTAAAGATTCCCCGGTTGCCAACATGTGAAACTGATTTGTGAAATGTTCTGTTACTTCAGAAGGATTTATAACTACACATGAAAATCGATTAATAGAAACCACCAACACGACGAATTCTCACGATTCTGTAAATAAATACGGCGGTCATGACCTGCTGCATACATGACGACAAATCCTAGGTAGGTCCGTTCAGCTTGCGTCGGTGGATTTGATTGTTCGACCATACCTGATATTAGGTTCACAAATCGGAGATCAACACGGTTGTCTCATGGGGGCATGGACGGAAGTTTTAACCCAGACCATGACAAGGGTAAATGTTAGCAAACCACGTTCGAGTAGTTGTAGCAAGACATTTATCGGGCAACAGCATTGCACAAGCAGATTACAATCCAAACAGGTATTCACGATGTTGACCAAGCTGTTCTTCGTACCATATCATACGTTTTGGGTATGAGAGTGATGATGAACAAGGTTTTCTCCACTTTTATTAACTGCTTTAAATTGACAGAAACCACTGAGGAAAGCGGTGAATGCAGTCCGCCTATATGATGTCGGAAGCTGCAACTAACCAGTTTTCGTTATTGGTTTCCACAGTGCTTTCGGTCAACCTCACTGTTGTCGGAGTGGAACTTTCTCAGCAACTTGGAGAATGTGGATTAACCTTTGGGTGTTCGATCAACCAGTGAATGAATCCGTCATTTCTCGGATATTCAGGATAACATTGAACTATCTGTCAGTTAGTTACCTCTAAAAAGTGATTCCTTGCTACAACATGGTACCGTTACGTCATCCGAGCCGCATGTTTTCTATATGAATCGCTTGGCTGGACCAAATCGATGAAACTCACCACACCGATCAACGAGAACAGCAGTTGGTTCAACTTGTCCAAAATCCTGATCACTGTGCGACGGTCATACGTGCATGGGGTATATCGACCGGTAATGTCCTCTAAGTTGGACCGCCTAACTGACAAGGAAATCGTCGGAGCGCCAGGCAGGCAGCTCAAGACAACTGACTAAAGTACGGAAATTGCAACGCCATACGAACATATATCATCTACTGAGATGCAGATTGATCTTTGCTTGTCCACCAATTTACCAAAACCAACCACACATGCCCACAGAGGTTGTGCACGCTTCGAAACTACTAGGGTGAGTAGGTATAAAACCCGACTGTACGAAATGTATCGACACCTGGATGGTGTTATCATCTAAAGTATCTTCTATAATATGGTCCCGCGATTGAATTAAATCGCTCCCTCAAAATAAATGAGCTAAACAGCAGAGTTCGATAGCTCCATATGCTTCCACTGTAACGGAACGATAAATTGGAAGATGGCTCTGTGTCCCTTGTCTTCCTTATTTCCTATGACAAGTCACCTACCAATGGAGGTATTGATTCATGTCTTACATGCCTTAAACTCAAAGTGATGAGAAACACAGTAAGCAGCAAAAGTGGAGTAGCCCGTCTACATGAGTGACTAGGGCATTTCTGCCCCTTGGCTTGGTGGTACGATCTGTGTACTGTTTAAATCCGGAGGACTATGCTGACTAATACATCGGTCCTTCCAGATTCAACCATGCCCGATTGACCAAAGGAGAGCAGCCAAACGAAAAACAGTTTAGCCCACAGATTTACCAATCACACTACTCACTGCCTGGGTACCCCCAGGCAGTGAGTTACAAATTTATGAGTCGACAGCAAAGTTATATATGCGGTTGCGGCTCTGCTGTCGTTCGCATACGAAAAGAGAGGGTTGGAAGGGATACATCCAAATATGAAACACCCCGACAGACCAGCAGTTGACAGTGACCGCCAGCGTATCATCCTGTAAAGTCGAAAAATCTACACAAATCCACAAAAGCCTGATATAGCATCTAATAGACATATTAAGTGTAGCAGTGATCGGAGTGAATTGTCAACGTCTCACCCACTACACCAATGGGCTGGGTTATGCCCCACCGCCAAACAAGTCAGAATTTGGGGTTATTTGATCCCCAATTGGTCCCTCAAGGAAACCCTACATTCTTCTGCCTCGCAGTTCATGCTATTGAATCACACGATCCGAATGGGATTTCCCAAGACAACCTTATTTTCGTTTGTTTCACAGGTCAAACTGTTAAACCATAGCCTCAGTCTGAAGCCCGACATGTCATTTGGAGAAATCTGCCTGGACGCAGGACTTTATCTGTTGGAGCGTGGAGTGTGCGCACGCCACCGGATCGATGGATCACCAGAATGCCAGAACCTTGTATCCTGCTGACCACCATGGAACTGGGCCGCTACGAGATCGATGTCGTAGCCGGGAGTGAAGTAATACTTGCAAACCAACGTAAACTCCGAGAAGCAGCTGCTGTCTACACCCTCCACTGGATAGGTTGCCCGGTAGTCGGTGCTCGGGAGCATAGTGTCCGTTTAGCAGTTGGTGGTCGCATCACTACTTTAATGATAGGCGATCGGTACGGCATCAGCCCTCAAACACTGTCCATACGTATGCGACTCGGTCGGGGTAAGTGTGACGCATTTCACAGTGTTCATGGTCCAACTATGTGTCACGCCGATGATAATCAGGACCAGTTCTATGGTCAGCTGTCCGACACAATCCGATCAGCACCGATGAGTGACCGATTGTTTGTTTCAAATGACTTGAACGCACAAGTTGGCCACGATGCAATAGCCTGGCCGGGATTCTCCGGACCACACAGCATTGGTTTAGTCAATGAGAACGGCGATCGTCTGCCCCACGTGTGTGCTACTCGTGAGTTGGCTATCACAAACACCCGATTCCAGCTGGATGCGAGCGACAGGACGACGTGGACTCATCCACGAAGCGGTCACCCTCATTTGTTTGATGACGTGATTGTACGACAGTTCGACATGTGTGAAATGTGTATCACGCGAGTGGTGTGTGGCGCTGAATGTAGCATGGATCATAGACTGATCAGGAACAAATTGTTCGTTCGTGTATACAACTCCGTTTGTTGTAGATCGTGTGGACAGGCGGAGAAGTTGGGTGTCAAACGAGTGGAGCATTCAAAGAGAAGTGCCCACCTTGAACGTCCTATTTCTGTCTGTCTGAAAAGCGCTCTCGCATTCGCTTACCCCAAATTTATGTGGCGACACCTCAAGAGAGAGACCGCAGTGGCATTCACTGAGACTATCGGAGTTCGGGGCTAGGATCGGCCAGAGTGGTTTGACGACGACGATGCAGCTACCTCCAAATTAATGCAGGAGTAGAATGCAAAGTTTACTACGTACACAACCAACCCAGACAGTTAAAACAAGATCCATATTCTGGAGTATTCACCAAAAACTCGCCGAACGGCCTCCCGGAATCAAGGCCCCCTGGTGGAATAAGCGACGTCAGCATGTACAAGGCTGCTCTGATCACAGGCAACACAAGGAGTTCTACGATTCGCTGGAAGCTATCTTTGGCCCGTCCGTCAAGCCTGTCTAAGCACTGATTGACGTGGACTCTGGTCTTTCGTGCACTCAACCGGTAGACGCCATGAAAATCTGGTGCAGGCAGTGTGGTAGCTTACTAAGCCGTCCGGCTACTATTGAGTGGAGACCGCGAATATCCTACTGCTGCAAGCTGTCAGAGTTACACTTGCCCTCGTCCCACATTTGGCGGAGGTACGGTGAGCTATCGTGGGAACGAGAAACGGAAAGTCTGCAGATGAAGATGGACTGTCAAGAGAAATTCTGAAAAATGGTGGTCTGGTTTCTGAACGTGCTTCGCTCCGGTTGGTTCACTCCATCCGGGCACAGGAAGTAGTCACTCAGGAGCTCAAAGATACCCTGATGGTATCTTCCTTTAAAATTATGATTAGCAAGCAATGCATCAAAAGTTTCTGGAGCGTCATTCTGCTAAACTGCACTGAAAAGATGAGGACATAAATTCGACTGAACCGGCTCAGTGCGGACGTTATGGAGGGCAGTGTTCCCGTGGAGCACTTTGGATTCCGGGTGTCACTTTTCGCTGCTCGACAGGTCCACACTGAATGCCACGAACCTAACCAGTCGCCGTATGCTGTGTATGTAGTTTTCATCAACGCGTTTGATTCCGTGAGGCATGAGACGCCGTGGATGGTGTTTGACAGGTTTGGGTGTCTAGGCAAGTTTGTCAGTTTGATTGGGTTGTTGCATGTAAGTACGAAGGCGAAGGTACAGTCGCATGGATCTACCTCGGGCGATTGTGACAGTGTCACTGGTCCGAAGTAGGGTTGTTTCCTAGCCCCGGTCCTAGTTAATTTATATTTTATTGCCATGCTGACAGTTGCTTTTCAGGACTCGACAGAGGACAGCGCTATGGGTGAATACCGGACGGGTGGAGGTGTGCTCACTACTGGATGTTTCGGCGCCCCATGCTATATACCTCAACTTACTTCAGTGCTTTTGTTCGCAGATGACAGTGCGCTATTTGCCTATAACGAGGGTGAACTTCAACAACCGACCAAGGGTTTCTACTCCTCAGCACAAGTGGCACACTTTCTTATTTTCAGCCATACTCGGAAAGAAATATGCTACAAATAAAATCCCTATTACCGAAGGCAGTATGGACAGGTGCACGGAATGTGGCTACTAAGTAGATAACAGTCCGTTTACAGATCTGTTCGTGGATGGGGGTTGAAAGTTCGTGTGTCGGACGTCTTGAAGTTGACGTCTGGAAGAACCACAGCCTGAAAATGGCCACTAAGCTTCCTGTATACCGTTCTACCATGTTTTCTCTACTGCTGTACGGCATTGAAACTTGGACATTGTATCAGAGGAACGTGCGCTATCTCTGCGGTTTCCATTTGTAGTATCTAAGACACATCTTGGATATTTGGTGGCCGAACATGGAGGCACTTTGGCGAGCGGACAAAGAAATGATTGAAACCATGTTGGTCCCCAGTCAACTTGGTAGACTGGAACAGGTTCGTAGGACCGGGGATAAACGGATTCCAAAAAAGCTACTGTACGGGTAGGTGGAAGCAAGTTAGCGAATTCCTGGTCATTACCAGGATGTTATTCAGATAAGCGTTTCACGTTTTGATATCGATTTTAGGTCTTGAGAGGACTTGGCCTCGAGTCGCACGGTTTGGGGCAATACTATCCGAACGGACGTCTGTAGATTCAGTCATCATGAATTGATCCAGCCGTGAATTGGAGTGCGCGGTACGTAAGGAAATCTTAGATGTCATGTGTCTTGGTCACACGACTATAGGGCGTTACAACAAATGAGGTTGCGAATGCGTCGGTCGCCGCGATTCGTTATCTTATCAACGTACTTATAGTAGACTGTCAGCAAAGAGACGACCATCACGTTAGACGGGAAGATGGTGTATCGGTTACGTTCACTTGTTGTTCATATCAGTCAATAGCCACTGTCGTTTTTTAAATCACGCGCTGTGTTTTTCAACACTATGGCCTTTTATTTCTCTTTCTCTTCAGTTCGTTACTGTATCGTACGTTGAAGGCTATTTTTGGTCTCTCTGTTCATATCTAATTCTTTGTTTTTCCTGCCTATCTTTTCTACATTGCAACAATCTGTACTCCTAGATTTAACTGCTTATTGCTTTATATTTTTAATACCCTTATTCTCTGCTTAGATCTCACCACTGAAGTTTCCCTATTTTTATCCAAGGTATGAGGGTTTCAATTTCATAATGGCCTACCTTTTGTTTAACCAACACTTGGGAGGCTGCACCACCAATGTCTCCACTTGCAAACCTTCTGGTTTTATATCTTCCATTATAGTGCATGAATGGTATGTGAGTGGAACCCCAAGTGGTGCACTGCAAGTCACTTGTGATGGATGTTACTTTGGCTTTGACCACTGTGATTGGCCAGTCGGAAACTGATGCCTTCAGCTGTGTGTGTGGTCGATCTCGAAAATCCATGCCACAGGAGTAAACACAAGTGCGAACCGATAAAAGCTGACTCGGCTAGCGACTGTTAAGGTGAACACACAGTGAATTAGTCGTTTTTTAGTGAATACGTAAATGATCATTTGGTAAGCGTGGTAAAAATCGATAAACTGGAATAAGCGACGGAAGCCAGAAGTAGTTTCCGACCTCCACTATGATGCTTCCCACTCAGATGGTTCTTAGTGTGAGGATCATGTTAGTAGAACTGTTAACAGGAGAATGAAATGCGGTGAAACAATTTGCCGAGCCTATCAAAAGAGGTAGTAGGGTGGAGATGAATAATGACAGGGAAGTCGATGACAATGAACCATCCGTTTGTCCAATACACGATAGAACAGAATCCGCTCCACCGTTATTCTAGTCAACAGCGGCGGACGAATCAGGTGTATAGTGGGAGTAGATGAAAAAGGGGATTTGGAATTTGAAGTTGCCGCTGTGTTGTAAAGGTCGCCTGGAAATGAAATTCTTGATGTGTGATGACGTGGGTGGACGTGATACGGTTGGTGCTCAGTGTCATATTTTCAAGAAAGGTAATTTATGAAGGACGTGCTAGCTCGCGAAGCTATCGTGAATGAATCAGCACAAACTGGTTCAGATGCGCACCGAACTGTGACACGATGAACGAAAACATGAATTCAAGTTTCCTAGTTCTTGGAAAGATGCTGAGACTATATGATTAGTTGACAGGGGTTTTTCCGTCTAGAACAAAACAATGACCGTCCATTGACCATTAAGAATCATTGACACAGGAGGGGGCGTAACAGTATGTTCTGCATCTGCAACGCGTCTCTGACTATACTCCCCAACCAGAGAACAAAGTATATTTGTGGTCAATAGAACTATGGTAACGTTGTATCTGTTGCTTTGATTTGGTTGATGTCAAATATATTTAGTCAGATATTAGTCTTCCTGTTGTCATCATTCTGGTTGGATCGGTCTACTAGTGAAGTCACATTCCGAAGTACAATCATTGCTGATTAGTGCCACCGTAGGGCTCTCCTTGATGGAACAGTTGTACCCACAACACCGCCAAGATTTAAGAGCGGGTCGAACGTCTCAAGCTTTAACAGAAATCCCGGAAATGTCACACAGAACAATCAATTCGACTACTTCCAGATAGCCAGTGGTCTGGACTTCCTGTTCCCGTTGAGTGACTTAACAGTATCTACGAACTTCTATCTTCAGACTAATGTATTCGTTCACGTTTACCTTTCAACAAATACTTCCAAATGTGCTGGCCTGACGAGGCTATTGCGTTAGAGATGAAACGACACCAATAACCTATAGTACGTGCTGCTAACAAATCACTTGGGAATTATGGAATTTTAAACGGTTTCAGACATATTTCTAACGAAAGTACAAACTGTCCGTTTGTGTAAGATGGAAGAGCTTGTGAGGTACACAGTCGACCGACCGGTAGACCACATATTTGCAGGCTAGTGGCAATCGGCAAATAGGAAACCCCCAGCCTGTCATCTCTAAACGTCTGTTGATCACTGGCCACAGCCTAGAGCGAAACAGAAAGCCCTCCCTCATCTTTATACGTGAGTAGTAATATGTGTCAATATCTATACCGATAAAATTCCTTTAGAAAGGCCGTTTCGGATAGTTTGTTTGCTTAGTGCTCATTTCCTGCTGACTGTACTAAAAGTTTTTAATTGTACTGTCTCAAATTTGTCTGGTACGATACTGCAGAATGACACGTAAACAAACGTACGTCGCCTGTAATTTCTCATCAAATCTGTGCAAATAGGTGATTGAGACATGATGATGCCCAAATAATCAACGGTGCTTTCCATGCTCACTGGGTCTTCATTGGAGATCGGATGAACTAGCAAACCAATTCAAGGCCGTCCGTACGTGAACGCTTTGTATTACGGAAGATTATGGAATCCGATTATCCGACCCAGTATTGTGTAATTAAGAGTGATGTGACCGGTGGCCAACCTGTACGCACCAGCCAATGAGCGAACTTGATGTACTGAACCAATTGAAACCTGTTTCCCTGCATTACTTCTGGTCGCGACATCCAGCAACCTCTGTCAGTACTTTATATAATTGTACAGAATAGACGACAGCTGGTCGTAAACACGGTCGTTTGTATGTCTTCATTATCAGTGTCTTCATATTACTGATGAGTAGTCGGGGATTTGGTTTTATTTTCAAGTTGATCATCACTCACATTTAATCGCAGCGTTCGCATTCAGATAGACTTTCCAGCCAGCCTCTTTCGAAAAGAAGCACTAGACTCTAGTTTTGCTCTTATTAGAGCTCATCAGTAGTGCATATCCTTGCCACGGCTGGGATTTGAACTCCGGACATTCCAATCATGAGGCAACCGTGTTGACCACTGCGCCATTGACCTCACATTAGGCACGACCGAATTATCAAATCTGAAAGCTCAACCACTCTCGCTTGTGAGCAGGTTTAATGCTGGTTTAATGAGTTCAGTGATCTCGACCTGTCTTGGAAGTCCTAATCGCGGGGTTATCGATTGGAGTTAACAGGCAGTAACTGTGTCTCCTCTCGAGACGATCGGGCAACCTGATCACTGCTCACAAGCGAGAGTGGCTGAGCTTTCAGATTTGATAATTCGGTCGTGTCTTCATATTGTTCACGGAGTCCACCGTAGATTTAAGATACTTTGCTCAATGTGGTAACGATTACAATCGCTACCTGAGTTGAAGGCCTTTACGGTACTGTCCTGAACGACTGTGCAACGTGATCTATAATAGACATGTTCAGTAGGATTGGACTCCAGTTGAACTGATGGTCAGAGGAATGTGTGCTTCGCTTGACGCCAAAAGTCTTTCAAGTCTGATATATACATTGTCTCCGTGAAATCCACTCATAATATCACGCTTTAATCACAGACATTAAACGATGACAAAGCACAGCTTGACCCCACAATTGTAACCATAAGCCCTTAAGACAGTTAGTAAAGGTGTATGTGTGTGGTAACGAATAATCCAGCGCGATCTGCAATCATAGAAGAACTAGGGGACAGAGTGAACATGGGGACAAGACAGACAGATCGAGAGTCAAAGCAAACCAATCACATAATTGATCAAGTAGGGTTGTGTGCACACACACACACATGGATTTGGTCGGACAAACACTCCAATGAACACTCCAACTGACGATGCACGCAAAACACGTTTCTACCTGGGTGCATTGCACAGAAGTTCGTATTCCTCTGAGAGATACTGCCCCACATGTAGTCACATCCACCGTTAATGCGAACTGGAGGTAGAAGTAGATATGACAGAAGTTGGTGACTCTCACCTCTCACTCGGGTGTGAGGAACGTAAACGGACACGTTTTAATCCGAACCATTCTGATCCCCGTTGAGGAGATAGAGTGTTGTGTTGGAAACAGGCACACTTTCCCAAGAATTCGCCATATTTTCCAAAGGAAATTAGTTCTTCTATTTTGGGAATTTGAATGCCAGTCAATATTCTCGAAAATTCGCGTTTTGCGCTTCCTTCTGATTGGTCCGTTGAGTGGCCTAGGCCCAAGGCCACCGAAAACTTATAAATATAACCACTGTGCGCCACTGTTTTTCCTTCGGGATGGGCAGCAAATGAAGCTAGTTTGAAAGCCTTCTTTTTACCTTCTTGTTGGATGTTCTAAGTTGCGAAAGTTAGGTCCGCGTTCTGATTCCCGCGTCGTTTTGTAATGTCGTTACGTTTCGTTCATTATCGAGGTACTGCTCACGGTCTTTGCGTTCGTTCTTGCCTTCCTCTCTCAGGAGGTCGTAACAATATCCCACGCTCAGTTTTGTCGCTTTTTTGACCAATCAGTACGTTTTCTTCCACAGCGATCACAAGTAGAGGAATGTGATAAGTAATGGCTTTGGAGAGGTGGAATTTGAGCCCATTGAGGGATCACTGCTGTTGCTCACAAGCTTTTCTTCAGCGATTAACCTCATCGCGGTATTTTATTAAGGACAGTTAGTGCATCACAGCATGTCACCGTCATTTTTAGTTGATGGTTTATATACTTTAACTCCCGAACTACACTGAAAATAAGAGGAAATCTGGATAGAACCAATGAAGGGAAGCTATCACCCGAGTGTCCGGGACCTTAAGAAGTAATTTACCCACTCTGAGCGCTTACTATGTAAAAAATTGTCCTGCACTGCTAAAAATATCATAAATTTTCTTCCTCAGGGAAACATTGCGAAACATGCATTCTACTGATGTACATTATCACGTATTCACAATAAATATTTGCACAAGTTCATTCCATTAGTGGGTTCATTGCTACCCGGTATACTTCGACAATTCTTTCTCAGCTGTCACACAAGCTTACTTGTCGGACTGATACAGCAATAACAAAAATTGATATATACCTACAGCATCGTTTTCATAGTCATCGGCTGATTATGAAGTATTGTGTTCCAAGAACGCAAGTGGACGATGTATTAAATGAAACGCCACATATCGTATCAGATTAGACAAAACAAGGAATTCAAGAGCTCATTTGCACATGATGTTACTCATACAACGAAGCAGCTGCCATTAACAAGTTTGTGTGTAGAAGACCGGTTTTCATCAGATTGCCTCTAATGTATATTCTTGTACTTTCTCCCAATCCCTTCGATAATACGATAAGCACATTTGTCTGATTACTTACGAGTAGTGTGGTTTATTTGTTAGTCTACACCATACAAGCATGTGAAATTCATCCTGTCAAATCCGGATCGATTCGAAACACACAGGCTTACTTACGCTTCACAATCGAGTCTGCACTCTGAACGCCTATTATGACTTTTTTTATACATGATTGCAGCGAGTCACGATGTGGATGCCTGTCCGCCTCCGGACTATGGACTTATCGGTAAATATTGTTGTAGGAATATCGCCAACGGGGCATAGACCAGAAGAATCTTAACTCCAGTCTTTGAAAAGAGAATATTAACCTTCTGTCAAAGTTGATTATAACACCCATATACTCAGTTCCAATAACTCACCGAATGAATCAACTCCCGTGATCGTATGTTGTCATCAACTGGCCAGCAGAAAGCTGGCACATATTAGTCTATCGACTGAGAGCAGCGATATGAAGCACTGTGGACATTTATGTTGCACACCATGATTCAGCGTTCTCACATCAATGTTCCTCACCAATCCCCAAAGTGGTCAATCTGGTTAAAGGTACTTCAGCCGGCTCTCACTCTGTGTTTGGTGGGATAACTTCTGAAGATGCTTTCGACAATTGACAGAAAGATAGCAAACTACAAATCTCTCGATGCGCTTCCGAACAGTCGGACAACTTGTTGAGTTTTTTGGTAGTAATCGAACTCGTTGAACCAACAGGAAGTAGTGAACTGGCTCCAGCCGAATTCTAACTTCGACGAAAGAGAAATAGAATATCAGGAGTTGTGGGTACACTTACGCCTTCGCTGTATTACTAGTTACACACAGTTTCATTGGTGGCAGTATGTTAAGCAATTGTTAGTGAAATATACTACAGGCATATGTCAATCACCAGACGTTCTCTCAGTGTTTAAGTCGCAGAAGATTCACTTGTTTGACAGCTATCGAATCAATAGCAACACAATATGCAGGACACTCCTGATGGGCTATAGTCCCGTCAGTACAGCCGATAGACACATGACCACTGCGTACTATCGTTTACGAGCTGGTAGTCTGCCGGTTACGATGAGCACATTTGCGTACCAAAATATGATAAATTCTATTGATTTGAATTTATCGGTTCACTTAATATGGTTTCAGGATAACACCATTAGTCTGCTATTACTAATCAACATGTTGGAGTTGACATTTCATAAGCAGATTCATTCTGGTGCTTCAGTGACCCTTTCATTCGTATGTGGGGTTTTTGGAACGATACACTCTGAAATCACCGAATATACCCGTACCTCACGCAAGAACGATAGCAAGCTAGCATTCTCTTTTGATGTATATGTTTCGTGTATCTTTCAGTACTATGTGCTTTATTCTAAACCATTAAACATTGTTTCTATCAAGTTAATTATCATATGATGGTGTAACAAGACAAACACTCAGGTAATTCAACAGTCGATGGAATAGCTTAAGGCAGTCGCAAATGAGGGTCAGATGCAAAAATCAACGGAATACGGACAACATAGGAAACCGAAACAACCATACCTCTGGAGAAAATCAGTCCAACAAGAGAAAAATCACATTTGGAGTTTGGCAATAGCAACTCTGAGCAGAATGGAGAGATCGTACTGAAGCGCTCACAGAATGATGTTGGTCCCGGATATCAACGGAATCGTCGAGCAACTATCAGTCTACTCGTAACAACATTCGATACACTGAAACTTGTATAGTTGCGTCCGAACTTCAGTGAGTACCTAGTAAATTCCCAGGTTATCAGACAAGTGATTGCAGTTCATTAAGAATGTTTGTAAAGGTGGGCCTGTTAATAATAGGGTGTTGAACCACAAAGAAATATTTGTGAATTAGGGAAAAGAAGAGGATAACTGGTACAAATGTGGAACCCATCGAATTTACAAAGTCCGTGACAAATAACTAACAGGAGCACATCCAAACATGATACTGCACGTAATGGTGATGCAAAAGTGCGCAAATGAAACCACTGATTCAGCTGAACAAACGACCACCGGTAGGAAGTAAAGATGTATTACATGCACGGAAGAAAGCCTTAGACAAGTAATTGTTAGCATACCTTTGGAGAAAGATCAGAATTAAAATACATTTAAAAAATCCAAGCAGTAGAATAGGAAGTGAAAAGAGGGCAAATTCTAAAGTGTCGAACGTTACACAGGATGGTTAGCTTGTCAGATCCAAAGGCACGACATGACGTTACACTTCTACCCAGACTTACTCACTGATAACCTAAAAATGTTTTTCCACTCAAATATGACTGACGGTGGGCACGGGAGTCACTTTTTTTCTTTATAGACAAACACTAAAACATTTAATCTGCAATGGTGTGTTTTAGGCATTCAACCTTCAATATTACATCAAGCCTCTGCTTTTCAACACAGCAGGTCGGCGTGATATTGATTAACAATCTGTGCCGTGAGGTACATTTGGTTACCGAAGTCAAGCATGCGCAGTTATGCGTGCATATCACGTCCAGCTGAAAACTGGAAGACCCGCCATAGTCAGAAAGATAGTTTTCATTCCGGAGCAGCACAAGAATGGGTCAGTAAAAACCTACTAATCGTTTGATGTGCATAATCCTTGTCACCATGACAACGGTTTTATCGGCACAAGTTCTGCTCTAGTGCTACTTATGATCAATGAACTTCGCAGGATCAATTATTATGTGCCTGTCAAACTTCCCTTACTTACCCTGAACTCATATTGGACACGCGGTTACAAATTTAATTCGATCTATAGCAAACAGACACTTGAGTTGAACATACTTGCATTATATTGCCTCCAACGTATCTGGTGTTAATCTTACTTTGAGATCGGTTGATTAACATCGCTTTAGCGACAGATGGAGTATCTGGTTTATTCACTAAAGTAAGTAGGAAAAACGTTGAGAGCATTTTGCTACTCTCTACTGTCCGCCAAACTTTGGCAAGATTTTTACTGGACATGAAGTTTCCAGGACAATGTATGATCTCTAGGTTTTTGTACTATGTTCACGTTTCAAGAATGTTTGCTAAATAGATCAATGTTCAAAGTTTAGACCATGTTTCAAAGGTAGTCCACATTTTTGAAAAAAGTGTGGACTTGAGACAGAACAGAAATGTACGTTCACACATCTAACGCTTGCGCAGTTGTCACACAATTACTTGACTTTCTGGCAGACTCGATCGACACTATCGGTCGTAAAACAATTAATAAAGGGTCGGCTCGAACTCCCAGACAAGTTACTTAATCCACAACACAATGTAGCTCACGGGCCTTCAGCGCAATGTTAGTAAACAATCTACTGTTCTGAAGTCATTCAGAAAATCTTCCATATCATGCAAACGATTCATATCGAAGATAGTCCGATAACACATGTCTGACTAGCGACATCTCTGTAGGGATTAGTCTGTCACTATGTTCAGACCCAAGAAGGGTCTACAAGCATAAACAATCACATTTGCTCTGAGCTGCAATATTCTTACTTATATCTACATATTCTCTGCTTTGTTTACCTTTAAGGAATAATATCAAGAAAAACAACACAATCGACTCAGGGTGGATCACCAACTAGTAGCGGGATAAAGTGAACTCTGTCTGTCTGTCGAAAACAAAAGTAACGAACTCTTTGACGGTACGGTCTAATTTTAGAAGCTAACCAATTATTCGGATATTAGGTCAAAATGTTAGAGGATGTATAGAGTTCCGTACTTAAGAAATTCGCACGCAAACGCCCACTCTAATTGTTCTTATACGGAATGTAATTTTGACGAAGAAAACAACGAACCATATAAAAACAAATCCAGTCAAAATGAAAAACAAGAAATACAGGTTGCAACAGTTTTGTTTGTCGAGGCTACCGAAGTCGCTGGTTTATACTAGTACTGCTGGTAAGCACAAGCTGATTTGGATATGCCTAAGATACCCTGGTTCACTTGGTAACTTATATCCGATTGACTGGACCAAAGTCTGTAGTTAGCTATCAAAATAATTTAAACAAAGAAAAGCCTGCGCATATATATATCAAAATAAATTACTTGCAACGAATCACTTGTGGCTTTACGCACGCTCACACAGTGTTTCAGATACGACCCGGAAAACTGAGATTCTGATGGGCCTGCCAATGGAAATTTCTGCCATTGGCATCTACAAACAGGTACGGTGCATCTACTTTCATACGGTTGGTGGCATCCGATTCGGATTAGCCTGTCACAGTGACCGAAGCCAAAGGACGTCTGTGCTTAGCCATCACTGCAACTGGCTTGCGCTGCACCAATTGCAGTTCCACCAACACACCACATATCCAGTGTAAACCCGAAGGAATAAGACCGGGAGGTGTGCCAGTGGGGCCTTTCTGTCCAGCCGGCCAATGCTGGTTAGCCACTTGATTGGCTAATAAGGAAAGGAAACTCTTATCTCTCGGAAACTAAACAGAGAGGCTGCAATGACGAGATCTACACTGAGAAGAAAGATTTTTGAAGTGTAATACAAGAAGCGTTGCAGTATAGGAGTGCAGGTTAGTGCATCCCAGAGAAGAAATAAGGATGAAAAGCAAAGTTCTCATTGGACTATGAAAAGCCAGGCAGACAATCCATCATACAATGCACCAGCAAAGCCGGAGAAGAGAATGGGTAGAAGACCACAGACACTCAGGTTTCTGAAAAGAAGAGCGGATTAATTGTCAATGACCACGATGTTGGCCGATGCAGTCATTAACAGAAGTAGAATAGGTATACCGATTTGACCTACCTGAGCCTAGCGTACTCGCCGCCTCTTCGCCGACGGGGTACTATGAGTACGTTGGTGACCTACTAGCCCCAAACGGCCAGCGCATTCGCGGCCGCACACATCGCAACGCCATATAGTCACGTCACCGCGACCTATGGCACCGATGGTTCCTTTGCGTACCGCACGCTTCCGCTCGTGGCAGTGCAACAATTTCTCGTTGAACGCTCGGACGCCCGCCCGAACCGTATTCCTCCAGGCCGTCCGGTTCAACGCCAAATCTTCTAAACACCTAAAATCAATGTTGCAACGTGAAAGACTTACCCTACTTTCATACAGATACATATCCGCGCTCAAATAAACCTGTTACAGTTGTAGAAGCCAAAATATGTCTAGCCTTATGTAATAATTCAAGTCACTTGCATTAAAACACTCTCAGTTCTAGGCAATCGGTCGGTATCTGATGTCAACTGGAGAGATTATAACAGTCTATACCCTTGACAACGTCAAGCAGTTAATCTACTATACTCGCGAACTATAGAATGACTTTGATTATTTCATCCCACTATCTTCACATTCATAGACAAATTAATTGGACTAGTTGTTGGAAAGCTGATCGGGGGTACAAACTTTTTGCGGAACTTCTGCCTCGAACCTAGGGTATGACAGTGGTGAGTTCACATTCTCATCTTTTGTGTAACCGACTGAAAAGTTTTAGTGGCTCAAGGAATTAGTCCAACAGATGAATAAAATTATGGTTCCTTGGTTTTACGAAAAATTGGTATTTAAGCTTTTACTTTTGCAACGCTTCAGCTTCCTCATTCGACATGTTGTTCTGTAGGAACCTATTTTCTGTGCACCTTTTTTGTTCGGAACTTGGTAGTAATTCGAATATAACGTATATGGATGGTCTCAGATAAGCAGTTTCAGTTTTGCCTACACGGTAATAAGCCATGAAACGCAATATCTCAATCACTGACCATCTATCTTTGAAGTACTGTGGGCTGTCTTATTCGAACTGCACAGGTGATACATATACTCACTAAATTCTGTACTTACAATTTTGGTGTCATACGTGTAGCTGAAGCATCCAAAGTGAGTCCAGGATCATACTTGAATAACACCAATCCAGTTACCCGCTAAATTAGAACAGTGTCCACTACGGCAGGGTGGTCATCAGTTGCAACCACGTGAATAGACCATTGAGGCCATACGTTTTACATTGTGAACAGAACTATAAAACAGTGCACACGAAAAGCACGTCAAGCTAGCGAAGCACGGGGCGGGTTGTGCTTTTAGCCGCGGGATAGATATTACAAACTAACAGCTCAACTAACACATAAGTACATAAAAAACACCTAAGTCATTAAAACTGTGCGGCAGAACACGACTGGCAAAAGCTTTATACACCAGAGTCCTTACCACCTTTAACATTCTTCAGAAGAACCGATTTTCTACACCGCAAATCATCCATTAGGGTCTATTTCCAAAAACAGAGGGACCACTAGAGCATTAGTATCGAGGGGGGAGTGCTGATAACCTGATTAGATAAAAATTTTGGACACTGGATAATAGACACACGGTTCTGAGCTAACAAGAACTACTATTTAAACAGAAGTAAGAAAATGTACAAATGATTATATCCTGAATGTATACTCGAAGAGAGAAAAGCGGCTGCTTACGCGCACTTCAAAAAAACAATACATATGCAAATACGCAGAGGAACAAGCTCACCGAAACGCAAGCGGCAATTGTAACGGAGCGCTCAAAATCGACAGGCTCATCAACTGTTGGAGCCAGTACAGTAGAATAATGCACAGTTAGTGCACACAATCTAAAACCGATAGACAACTGAAACAAAGGCTCAGTGTTGAACCCCGCCTATTGAAATCGACCCTAGAAAACTGGGCATACTAAGAAAAGCGTCAAGCTAGCGGGGCGCGGAGCGAGTTGTGATGTTAGTCCCGGAAAAGATATTACGAAATGGATAAGTTCACTAAAACAAAATTAGGTAAAAACCAAAATCATCGAAAATGTACAGTGGAATGCAGCTATCAACAACGTTATTTATTATAGTCACTAGAGGTATGAAAAGTAAGCTAACCTGAGTTCACTGTTTGTGCGTTTTAGAGAGGAGTGTATCACTTCTGGAAAGATAATTTTGGACACTTACACCGCTCACTCAATATGCACCTGCGAACAACCGTCACAATTAGTCCTTCATACGAGATTATGAGTTCATTCAACTGACCTACTTCTAACGATCTCGAAAGTGCTGGAGCTTTTACTAGACGATTCTCTTAGGGCTAAGGTGGAAGATCTAGAACGCATTACGAATACGCACCATGACTTCCTTTGAGAATATTCACGTGTTACGAGCCTACTGACTGACCGTAACTTTTGGACGTAGTCTACGTGAAATTTCTTTTTATCCAATTATTTATCGTTTATTTCTTTACGTCCTCCAACTACCCAGTACGGTCAAATCACAGTTGCTGCCGTACGTCGATGACAAAGTCTGACGAGTCGTAAGGTGGCTGGAAGATGAGATAATCCTGAGGAACTATTCAAATTGCCAAAAGCAATAACTCATTAACACCGTATACCGTCCAGCGTGCTCAGATGTAAAATCATTCGCATTTACCATCCGAATCTCGAGACTACTGTCTTGGAGAGATTTAACTGCTAGTATCCGGATAAGAACGAAACCTAGGGATCTGGATGGTAGATAATTTAAGTATGTGTAAATACTGTGTAACCACAGCTAGAAGGTGTCAACGACATTACACCTTTTAAGGAGAATTTACAGAAAATTTTGCTCTGAAGACTTTCGTACCACGATCGACCCCGTGCCATTCTCATACCTGGAAATGAATATACAAGCTATCGTCTTCATTGTGAAAAGATTTGCCACCCGCTGGAAATGTTCTGAAACACGTCGCTGTATGACTTATTGGGTTCAGGAAAATTGTCTGTCCACAGTAACAAATGGCACTTAGTCAACTCTCACTTAAAACACTTTAGAGATAGCTTACTTACCTCCATCAAAATACTCCACATCTTGGGTTATCATGAGGTACACCTACTCCTACTGAATAAGCCTGCGTACTCAAGAGGTTATTCGCTGAACCTGGGTTATGTAGTGAGCAGGTGATTTTGCAGACAGGACTGTTTCACAGTTAGGGTCTGAGACACACTTCCTAATTTTATCGCCAAGGCTGAATCGGTTGAAAGTTTTAAAAGTATACTCGATCGACATGAAAAACAATCTGGATCGCAATTTTTCTAGCCACCTTCCTAGCTCATTCCCCCAGGTCATTAAATATGCTTATCTGCTTCAGTGTGTTCCAGTGCTGGTTGCTGAAATGATTGGACGGGAGCAGCCACATTGGAGTTTCTTTTCCTTTGACAAACACGGGGACAAGAATGCACAGGAAGAGACAATTCCCCCTCCTATAACACCCTACGGATCTCTTGTCACGCGCTGAACTACCAAATCGAGAGAACCATGACATCATTCTGAGTGACGCTAGGCAATTCTAATTTGTTGGCAAAACAATATCGTTGTATAGGGGAACAAGCCCATTTGTGATTGTTGTTAGACGAAAGGAGTTCTTGCATTTTGATTGGCCAGCTCGTTGCTACGTTCCACGAGGTCTCATCGAGCATCTCATTTGTTTGACCCTGCTAAGCCTTTAAACAGGGGCTGACCGCCGTTTTTGGTTAGTTGGCGCTGATCGACCCACAAGACCGTCTCCAGCATCTTGTGTATGAACTCTGGTTGGCTGAACGTCCTCCAACCAGGAAACCGCCAATTCTGATCTCACTGTACCTGTATGAACCCTTACCACAGAAGTGCCCAGAACATTCATTCTGGATCAGTCAGTGTTACACCTCAGTCACTGTTCATGACAGAAATAACCCAAACAGATTCTCGTATTATTATAACCCAGTACGTAAAAGACAGATCTAGTCAGATAGCAGTATTGTAATAAAGAAACTGGCGTGTGGTAAGAAAGGTGGGCAAGGCCGCGACTGTCCTACAGGACGACAGAGTGAAACATGGCAATACGCAAGCGCAAGCGAGCTAATGATCATCTGTCCAATCAGGAAGTTACCATGACTCAGTCTAGTCAGATTTGCAGTGTGTCTCAGAAGTATCGATCCGGCAACATAGGTCGGTGTCCGAAACAAGGGGTTTACCCTATTCCCATTCCCACCGGAACCCAGACCAACGAACAGGCCGGCTGACCGAGTTGGGTGAGTGAACGGCCATGACACTCGTTGAAACCACAGTCATATTAGGTAGCACTGGTTCGGTGGAGGAGGGGTGTATGCACCTAACAAGTCAGATCGATCGACCCCATCGTTCTACTGTTTTGGCTGCCACGACCCACGATTGATAAGGCCTGGCTGCTCACACGCGCGTTTCAGGGCTTGGTGGGTAGGGCTGTGCTGGGCTGGGAACTGACATGTGTCGGTGACTGTTAGTGGGCAAACCATTAGTATGCTCTCTCCATAACCGATTGTGCTATCGCGATAATTTTTTCACGACACGCTGAATAATAAAAAGCTGTATTCTGGAGTGAAACAGGTTAACAAACTACTGAAAACTGATCGAAAGCTAAATGCATAGACTGTTCGTGCAAATGACTCTGATGGCGATTTAGAATCGATGCTTTCATTTCACCGAAGGCATCTCGAACTTTTTGGCCCTAGGGTGACTCTTTCGAGCCGTATGTCTGTCTGACGTTTTTTATGTTGAGTTATGTTGGATCAAACTATTCACTGCTCAGTTTGCCAGATAGTAGACGCGCGCGGCTTGACCTGGACGATTTATCATGTTTGGATCAGATCGCACTGTTGGAACGCGAACGGAAGAATACTGTGGTGGTAATCGTGACGGCTGAACAGCGTATCCAACTGACCTTCATTTATGGATGGAAATGTGTGGATACCACTAGGGATTTTAATATTAAGCATGTGGGTACGCTATCGGTTACCTATGCCTCAGTTAGATTGTTGCAAAACGGACAGTGTGCATGACCTGCAAAGAATTGGTCAACCGCACACATCAACAGTTGACTGCTCCTTTAGTTACGTTCTACCAAGTGTAAGCAACAGCTCTCAAAATTGCGTCCGTCGGCTAACCCAATATTCTACCACCGGATACTCAAAAGAG
This sequence comes from Paragonimus westermani, assembly GCA_008508345.1. Lineage (NCBI taxonomy): Eukaryota > Metazoa > Platyhelminthes > Trematoda > Plagiorchiida > Troglotrematidae > Paragonimus > Paragonimus westermani. The sequence continues at coordinate 21,274 of QNGE01006505.1, forward strand.
ATTCGTATCGGCCAAAGGGGGGGGCAGTTTCAGGGGCTCCGGTTGTCGGATGCGGGAAAACGTAGATCATTTTTACACGTGGTCTTAATTTGGAAAGGATGTATATTCGACAGCACTTACTGACAAAGCAATATTCCGTCTCAGTTCATTCGCACAAAACTCCCATTTGAGGCACGTTATGGAGACAGCGCACTAATGGTTTGCCCACTAACAGTCACCGACACATGCCAGTTCCCAGCCCAGCACAGCCCTACCCACCAAGCCCTGAAACGCGCGTGTGAGCAGCCAGGCCTTATCAATCGTGGGTCGTGGCAGCCAAAACAGTAGAACGATGGGGTCGATCGATCTGACTTGTTAGGTGCATACACCCCTCCTCCACCGAACCAGTGCTACCTAATATGACTGTGGTTTCAACGAGTGTCATGGCCGTTCACTCACCCAACTCGGTCAGCCGGCCTGTTTGTTGGTCAGGGTTCCGGTGGGAATGGAGAAATTCAAAGATTGAGGTGTGTCACACATGCCCTAGCCCTTACTGCTAATTAGGGTAAGTCCCTTGTTTCGGACACAGACCTATGTTGCTAGAGCAATACCCCTGGAATATACCGGACATGCTTATTAGCACGGCTGCACCGACTCACTGAAACTGCCGCGGCCTTTGATACGTTACGTCACCATGTCAATGTGTGCGCAACTCAGGACAGGTCGCACTTTGTTCCACTGCTTTGGCAGATATTGTGCACTATCAATCGCACACGATTGCCCTGCCTGAAAAAATGCGAGTACACGCGCCAAAAATTCGGACAAACCCATCAACCAGGACAGGGAAATAACTGACCGAACAGACGGAAAAATCAATAACAACCTGTTGGACAGCCAAACGAATCCGCAAATGTCCGAGGTTGAAACCAGGGCATTAATCACACGGCTGCCCCGTGCTGACCGGTCTAACTTTGAGGCAAGCCTTTGTAGTTCCACACCTAAGTCACATTATCACAGCCGCTGCGTTGTTCATCGTTGGTGTCCTTTTCGATGCAATGTATTGCCGTTTTCAGAACTGCACGCCCCTAGTAAGCATACTCGAACGAACTGCCATGGTATTGCGAGATTCGGCGTCCCTTCCCACGCATTCGGGCTGTTCACTATGACGACGACACCAACTTTCAACATAATGGAGTCCTGTTGAAATTCTGGTAACTATGTATTCGTTGGTTGGACCCCATCTCAGAAATGTAAACCGGTCAGTGTGAAGTACTGTATACCTTTCTTTACGCCCACGGCATTTTCCTGACCCAATACTGAGGTTATTTGTTACGTCTGGATTTTTAAAGATTCAGGTGTCAGAATACATGTGAAGGGGTCCGTACTTATCGTTCTATTTGGCCATTTTTGATTCGTTTAATTGTTGACGGTGAGTCAGAAGAAAAACCAATGTTCATCTTTCGACAAAATGATTGATTTCCTAATTGGATTATGCTCGTTAGGAGGGGACACTGCGTCCGCCATATGCAACACAGCTCGAACTCAAACCATCCTAAGAGAGGTTAATTTGATGGTATTGTAATTATGTTGCAACCACCTCCTTAAAAATATCCAAATTGCTGTAGAACAGGGCCTTAGTTGTGAAGCGACTTAATCATCTCACCCACTGTTATCGATCCAATGACATACAAATCAACGGAGTGTTTGAACCAAGCTAACTAAAATTTAAAAAAATGATTAGAACAGCGTTGATCATGTGGTTGCATAATACGTACTGATGCACTGAGGACGGGCGATCGCAATACACTACTCACCCCACTACTATTCAGCAGTGTGTCAGCAGCATGGAGTACAGAACTGAAGTAACCACGGGAAGACAAAAGAAGAAACATTTGAGTGGATCTTGACGTGAAGTGGTTCCCGGTACATACAAGAACTGGACATTGTCAATCCTGACGTTCTGAGAACAATGCAGCAGCGAATGGGTGAATTTGTTTGCTGTAGCGAAACGTGCAATCCCTGTACTGGTTTTCCGGGTTAACTAGCCTTCCGCCATCCGCGTTCTTGGTGCACAACCCCATAGTTACCTGAACGCCACTGTTAGCTACTCCACGAACACGAGTGGTAGGCATCAACGATCAATAATAATTACTCTGATGAACTTTGGCATGCACACTTTTGTTCGAATGAAGGTGTAAACAATACATCAGTCGGCTACTAACAGACGCTTGGCGATCGAACAGTTAGTCAGCGTCTTCTTTGGTGTATCTGTCTATCTGGTTGCTTCAGATGTTCACCAGAAATGTTAGAACACTCTAATTCCTTCTTACACTGTGGTTTCTAGTGGTATGATCAACATGATTACTTTTGTGCTTATGCAATCCCCGGAACCTACATCGTTTAGATATAGACATTATTAGAAGACTGGTGGACAGAGATCTGCAATCGTAACCAGATGACGCTTATCAGATTTACAGTTTTTCTTTAGGCTGTGCTGATCTCTATAGATCCCGGTCTTATCCAATCAGCGTTCTCGAAAGGTAACCGTATATACACAGCCTTCTTCGACGTCGCTTAGCTGGGAACAACTGACTTCTGCCCGACACGGATAAAATTTAATTAATGCATTTCTGATAATCGGTAGAAGGTTTGGTTGTTATAGTTTGAGCATCACTCCCATTTGATCGCAGTTGTCGCATTCTCATAGAAATTTTATTCAACCCGTTTCCAGAAAGAGGACTTGACTCGAGTCTCTTTCTTGTTACAGCTCGTCATCTCGAGGCGATCGGGCAGTCTGGGCATTAATCACAAGCATATATGACTGAGTGTTTACATGTGAGGAATAAGTCGTGCCCAATATGAGGCCACTGACGCACTGGTCAACACGGTTGCCTTATGAAGGCGTGTCTAGGGTTCTAGCCCAGGCCGTGACAAGCACATGCATTACTGAGCAATCCTGAATTGAACGACGCTCAAGTGTAATGCGTCTTTTCGAAAGGAGCCGACTGAAAATCCTATGGGAATGTGACGACTGTGATTATTTGTGAGAGATGATCACTGTAGATTGCATCTCACTCCTGAGTACATTCCTCTTGTCTCCAAAGCCTTGATCAATCAGAACGTACCAGATACTGCTGACTGAGTTACTGACTAGGCTGTTCGGAACACTACCCACAGTGTTTCACATTAATTCTCAGCTCGATGGTTCGCCTTTGCTTTGGGCTCGGCATGCAAGCTTTATATCATTATCTTGAGAACGGCGTTGCTTCTCAACAAACTACAGCCCACTACATGTCGTTCTCTATATTATCCGGATAGTCATCGAAAACTAGATCAGTCAACAGTGGTCAGCTTACATCTCAGAAGTGACTTAATCCTAATTTAGTAAGAATGAACGGTCATATTACACTACTCGTCAGTAGTCACATGGAGGTGCGTATTTAAGTATTGCAGAAGTCGGGGGGAAGAGACAAGTCACTCCAAACATGCACTCCAAACATGAATTCGACGTAGGGAACTGTGGCGTTCCTGGACTACTGTTATGTGACAGTGGGTTTTTCTCTTAAATGAGGCCAAAGTATAGAGCACCCGTCTCGATTTTCCGGAGAAGGAACCTGCGGTAACTGGATCAAAGTACTACGAGCACGTAGACAGATAACGGAATAACGGTCAGTGAGACGACGTATAACGGAACGATAGTCAACGGTAACGAACAACGGACTACGGAATATGCACGACTAGCTCGAATCTTCCCGGCCAACCCAACCACCCGAGGCTAACGCATGAACACAGAGAGAAGACTGACCTCCGGACAGAGTTCCTCTATGTCACGCAATCCGAAGGCAACACGGTCACAAACCAGACCGTATTTAAAGGGTTTGTGACCAATAGGAAGACCAACTCAAAGACGGACCAAATGATGTGGTGCGCGTAGGCGGGATGTAGGCAGGTGAGTGTGGAGGCGCGTAAGTGGGATGCGAGAGGTTCGTCACAGGGGTTGGAGGACGAAGTGGCGCACGACCGTGCCAACTATGAAGGTCACTCGCCAATGTGTTTTTTTAGCCGTTGTCGCACAACATTTTCGGGGAATTGGCGACTTTCACGACGGAAGCTTTGTTCTATTCTTGTTCTTGGCTGAAAAAATTAATCTGCTAGACCCTCCAAACACACTCATCAGGTTTTACGGAACATATTTTTACCCAGACTAACAGTGTCTTAAGGATAACTCCAGCATGAAATAATTCGTTTATCTTGCAGCAAACACTTTCCGCGTTCGTGTTTCTACGGTTTGGAACAACTCATTGGAATCTTTTATGATAGCATTATTGGTAGATGACTTTTGCACAGACTTGACGCACACACTCAGAATGCTAAACCGAGTCTGTGAATATTTAAGCCACGAGCATAATTAAGGTGGAGTGAAGACACAATCGACTTCCCATTATCATCGATCGTCAGCTGCATACAGACGTTTGTTTGCATGATGTTTGATGAGCTGTTGTTGGAGTTCTCAATAATCCATCTTTTATAAATTGAAATTTTACTTCCAAGGTGACCATCACTCACATTTGATTGCAGCGTTCACATTCAGATAGACCTTCCAGCCAGCCTCTTTCGAAAAGAAGCAGTAGAATCGTGTTTTGCTCTCACTGAAGCTCGTCAGTAATGCATATCCTTGCCACGACCGCGATTTGAACTGCGACCACGCTTTTCATGAGGCAACCGTGTTGACCACTGCGCCGCTGACCTCACATTAGGCACAACCGAATTATCACATCTGAACGCTCGACCACTTTCGCTTGTGAGCAATGATGACTTTCCAATTGGTGATTTTCTAAAAGTGAGGGAGCGTCTACCAGCTCCTCTATTCTTTCTAAACCGTCCAACACCACCACTTACACATTAGATTCCGATCAGATTAAATCGTATGGCCGCCATTATTGTGTACTTCTTACTGGAAGCTTTTCTCCCTTGAGGAATGGTAAAACTAGGTTAGTGGTGTTGTTCAGACCGACCCAATGGGACCTATACCGACTGGATTCTTCGCACCCGAAGCAACTCGTTGTTTGATCCTGGATTGTGCGTAAGACACAATATTTGTTAATCCGCAAGCGACTTTATAGACTGCGTCGCACTGCAGCCGCTCACCACTCACGGTTTCAGTCTAAACCGAAACAGGATCAGCTACCTGCATAACTTGGTCGTATTCATGAACGGGTCTACCTGCTCTCACCAAACCAACATCTCGATTTTAGGTAAGTGTGACAAAGCTTCCATACTACTTGGCAAAGTAAGATTATTGACCTTCTCAAGAATGAGTTCCTGTTTCACCTTCCATTTTAATCACGTAGTTGGTCCTGGAAGAGTTATGTAACTTACTCTCTGATCAACTTTTTCTTTGGTTCTTTTCTGAATTTCTAACCGATCATCCGTAAACTTCTTTGTATATTCATAAGAAAATTGTCTAACCGTAACGGTATTCGTCAATATAATTTTATCGGCACAACAATGGTTCAGGTTTTTAGCGTATGCAAACCGTCCGCCTTCAAAGTTGTGTCTAATTCCGACTCTCCGCCTCATTTGGACCTTTTTAAATGTGCCGCCACATCTTGGACCCTGACTCATTTCAAATCGTTTATGAGCCCACCCGTACATACGGTTTTTCTCTCATTTCATGAGCAGTACGCTTTCTAATAAATCCTGACGATATTGCAAATGAAGTGAGCATGAAGTTAAATTATTAACTGTATCAGCTATTCCGTCTGATGGTTATATGATTGTGTAACTGTTGAGTAATCATTTCCCAGGGTACGTAAAGCAATTTCTTGTCTTATTTTGACCTGGCAAAACTTCTTCCTAAGCAGAAGTTGCTTCTAATGTTCGTCTTTTTGTAGAATCATTGCAATTGTGTGCAGTTAATCGAAAATACTGAACTCGGTAAGATGAGCCAGTATCTCTGGGTGTGTGTGTGTACCTTTTGCCTCGGTTGCAAGTGTAATTAAAACTACTTATGTTGTGAATCTAGAAGGCGGACGACACAAAGGTTGCTTTATTGGAGAAACCAATACACTGCCTAAGCCTCTCAACGGGACTAGGAATAAAAAACACTCATTTGCACACCGCACTCTTCTGAGGACGCTCCAGTCGCTTTGGACACCATGTCTCAGTCCGTCATGTGGCGACAGCTATTAAATGTCATTCTGCCTCCCAACTATCCTTCCCATATGTCTCCCGTATTTATCCCGCGATCATTTCGATCCATGCGGCTACTGAATAGTGGTGTGAGTAGTATGGTGCGACCGTCTATCCTCACTACACTCCTCCCCCCGCAACGATTGTTCCAGTCGTAATAAAAGGCGTTCAGGTTCTCTTTGTTCCCTCGACGATCTGCGTGCCGGCCTCGGAGCTGTTGACACACCTGGTGTGAATTCTTTTCTGATCACAGTGTCGTAGCATTTACAAAGTTGGCTTCCGTGCACTCGATGTTGACTTTTCTCATTCTTCATCAGATACACTGGGTCACGACGTTCAACTACCACACACGGTCCCCTCCACTTTGCCAGGAACAGGCGTGTCTAGAAGAATCACAGCCTGAAGATGGCCACCAAGCTGTGTGTCTGCCGCTCAATGGTGCTGTCTATCCTGCTGTACGGCAGTGAGACGTGGACATTGTATCAGCGGAACGTGAGCTATTTGAGCTGGTTCCATGTCCAGTGTCTGAGGCGCATCTTGGGTATTCGGTGGTCGGACATGATTCCGAACACTGAGGTACTGCGGCGAGCGGACATGGACGGGATGGAAGCCATGTTGATGCTGAACCAGCTCCGTTGGCTCGGTCACGTTCGTCGGATGGGCGAT
>QNGE01006506.1:7875-31189 GCA_008508345.1 Paragonimus westermani
AGTTTCCATCATCGATGCATTCGCACGCTAGGCTAAAATGATAACGCGATTGGAGGTTGGAATACCGAAACTTTGCAGTAAATGCGAGGAGCTTATCGAGATTCTGCACGAGCTACACTCGATATTGGGCATTATAAGTGCCTCAAGTAGCATCCACCAACAGACTACCCCTGGTCATAAAGATCTCACAGCCGATGGAATGTTTATTGATACAGTAGCTACGCAACTGCACAAGCGGATACGGTGTGCAAGCAAAATGGTTACGTTTAACGCACCTGACAGAACACCTCTGTATTCTGTGAGAAGGGTCTTACTCAAAGCCAGTAAGCTGAAAGAACAAGTGTTATCTCCTAAGGTCTCGCAAGTAAGTGCAGCAAAAGCACCATCCTATGTTGCTACAATACACAAGTGAACTCGTAGTAAACGATTTTGTCAGAGGACGGCAGCTACTCAGGCGCGGAACAGATTTCAACCCCATACAAGTGTTTGGCGACAAGACGCCAATCAAAATGGGAATATAACAAGCCAATATTTCCGGGGAAAAGAAGCACTTGTAACACAGTCAACAGCCTCATTGAGTTGATTGTAGATCTCGACTGCTCCACGAGTTCTCTGAGTCCGCAAGTTGCAACTGGAAACGCCGTTGCGTCGCCCGTCCACACAGATACTGGAAGCAAACCAAGTCTAGCTCTAAGATATCCGCACCAAATGTAGTACGAATGAAGTTGAATAGTTTGGGCGTCGTGTTTAACATGTTATTGATGAACAGATTGGAAATAACACAACGCTACGAGCAAGTTGTAATACTCTACGTTTCAACCACCTTGGGTGGCCTTCCTCAGGAGTGTTGTAATTACACTGGACAGACTTCAGCGCAGGACTTTGTCGACTCTTGAAAACCGTCAAAAAGTCGGAAATCTCGTGAGTCGTTTGACCGCAAAGATGGTTTGCATATCTATCTCTCGGAGTCCATCTGCTTTCACAACGGACGTTCATGGGAGTAGAAAGGAGAAGAGGAATCTCACGCGTTAAATGAGAGAAAATGTGGTAACCATATTTACTATGTCAATTAATGTGTATCCGATATTCTTCGACGATGACTTTATACGATATCATTATATCTGCTCTGGTTAATAAACTATATAACACTTCCAACCAGTTGATATTATATTTTGTGATTTATTCTGGAGTTACTCAGGTAGCCGGAATACTGAGTCGACGAGTTAGAAGCCCCATGACATGCGCGTGTTTTAAGTAAAACTCATATAATGTCATTCTGCTGGATTTATCAACAAACGCCAAGTTTGCACTGCCCAACCATCTGGGTAATCAGTGTACATGGATTAACACGTGAATAAAATACTGCCCATTTTACCACGGTTTCGTGATCATGCAGTAGACCAGATTGTATATGGGGGTGTGAGTAAATGATTCGACGAACCGCTTCGAGCATACTGCTCTCGAGGGAAGTTAGAGAGCTGGGACGGTTATTTACGTTACACGCATCTGATGGGCAAATATTTCTTGAACCACACGCAAAAAGTCCATCGGAGGATTCATAAGTCGAAGACAGATTTTGTGTTCGACAGCATGCGACATTTGCTCAGAATGTTGCGACCGGCTCCATATGTAAGAATACCTTAAGATAAAGAAGATTGTGCGTATATTTTTCCGAGATATCAGAGTTGACAGGGTGAAACCCCCATTTCCTGGACCGTGTGGAGAGCTGTGTTGTAAGCGGACGGTAAACACTGTAGTGATTGCATTCGACCGTACGAGTTTAAAAAAGAGTGATAGCTTCCACTTTATTCCGCACACTCAAAGTGTTTCAATACCAAAACTTCGGTGGCGTGGCCTATAGGTGAACGAAGAAGAATATCCTAGTGAGATATTGATAATTCATCGCTGAAGGTTTTCCAACGCATGCCTTTCAAACTGGCGCAGGTGGCAGCAGATGAATTTGCAAAACTCCATTTGAGGCGGCACACATTTTGCAAAGCTGCAGCTGTGCAGCCGCAGGCTGAGAATCTTTTGATACAGCCTGTGATTTTTCTAGTTTCTGCCACCGAAAAGCATGCATGTTTGAAGAAATTGGAACAATTTGAATGCCGTAATCTTGGATCTCGAATGAAAGTGGCGTTATCAACAGTATAACTTCCCGGAGAGAAAGAATCACTGGATACTTTACGACCATGAGTAACTATGTTTGATTTGTTCGCCGAGAACGACATCAGCTCTGTTTTTTGACACAACTGCAATAACGCGAAGTCCTCTCGTGCAGTTTATGGATAGGAAGCGATTTTACTTTGCTGGCCGACTGTGCAGACGATTTTGATATTGTCAGCAAACAGAAAGCGCTTGCCATGTGTAATAACGTCGCATAAGTCATTTATGTACATTAAGAAGATCAACGTACCCAGAAAGCTTCCTTTGACCAACCCAATAGTCAGCGCATTTGGTGTTGAGTAGTGCTCCCCCATTTTCACTGTTTGCGTTCGACAGACGGCAGACAGATATACAAGGAATCTTCTATGCCAAATGATGCTATTTTGTTTAAAAGGCGCTAATGAAGCACACAATCGAAGGCCTTTCGCATGTCCAACAGTATGATAACTACCACATTTCCTGAGTTGGCGGACGTCGGTATATGGTTTAAGAATTTCAGCTGACGTCATACAAGAGCGTTTGCTAAGGAAACCGTGCTGTGAAGGGTTTATAAGGTTTTCTGTCCTTAAAAACTCAACTATGTGCATCTTTATTAACCATTCAAACATTTTTGAGCAGATTGACGTGTGGTAGATTAGACGATAGTTACTAAACGTCTGTCTTGGACCACTCTTGTGACGAGGCATAGTGATTGTGGTTTCCACTGAGGAGGGGAGGTGGTGGATAAAAGTGATAGGAACAAATTGAACAAGAGGATGGGTATATCCTCACCTGCTTGCTTGACGACCATTGGTGGGATACCATATGGTCCGGGACGGCTTGAGGGTTCAATGGTGGCTAACTGTGGACGAACACTTCGAACAACGATTGGAATATTACTCAAAACTTTATCTGTTTTCGATGGGATATTATCAAGTAATGGGGTGCTTTCTACGCTAAACAAAGCAGCGAAATTTGAGTTGAAGATTTTGCACATCGCTGCAGGGCCATCGACAACCGTTCTGTCTTTGAAACTAATAATTCTTACAGCAGGGTACCTAATCGAATTTCTCCGTCTAGTCGGCTGCACTAGTTTCGTGCATCTCTGCTCACTACGGAGCGCGAGTTTCTCTTCGTTTATATGGCGGAGTTGCATCTGACGTTCTGTGTGTTCAAACATTTTGCGCAGTTGCATCACCAGCAAATGTCCAGTGTTCTTCCGTACCTCGACCTAAGCATTTTAAGTCCGTCAGTCTCTTTTGCAGTAAGGATTTTACCTCGTACATTTGAGCCCACACGTTTTGATATAATGTGGGCCAAACTGTCGATACAAAACGTTAGATGTCTGATAAATTCTCCGGTCGCTCTGCTTGGGTCTGATGTGCGAAAGTAGGTATTCCAACCTAGGGATCTTAGTAGGAAGAAGGCATTCCAACCAATGAATTTGATCAGACGGTAGAATACAACTGTCGGTTTGCTGGCCATATTGAAATCAAACAAACATTCCACAACATTATGGTCGCTTCTTGGGAATTATTGTAGAACAGACATCTTTATATACGAAATACCTATGGTGAATGTAACATCCAAAATATGCCCCTTTCTGGTGGGCGTTAGGACATGTTGGTCCCAACCATTAAGTTGAGTACGTGAAAGGAATTTGGCCTGTTTTGTTGGAGCGGAGAATGAGTTCCGGAGATACCAGCCATGCTAAAGTCACCGCCTATTAGTTCGTGTTCACAACTCATGTCGGACACATGATTCATTATCTCCCCAACGTCAGTCAAATCATTGCCTCCAGCCCTTGGCGGTCTGTAGACGCATCCTATAAGTAGCTCGCGAGATTCAGTAGAGAGCATCAACCACAACGAATCTTCGAGTTCATTTTCGTTTGAAATCATGTCGAGACACTTTGTGCGGTTTCTCCCTCGGGGTGCGTTTTTTTGCTTTTTGAGAGTGTCCACCTTCTCCGGCATTCAATTTTCCAATACTCTTTCTGCTTATTATCTGGGTGCACAGACTTTGTGAAAGAAATGCGGTAGGCAAAATGTTGCAACTGATTCTCGGCCGAACGTCTCTGAAGCATCAGAAGCGCTCTTTGACCTTATTTCTCTAACCACGTTCCATCACGCAGCTAATCCTACAACAAGCTTTCAGAACGGACGACTTCGTAGACGCAATCGGTTGCTCACTGGTCTGGGGTAGATGATATACACCTGAAGCTTTAAACCGGTGTTCTGTTTGATAAAGTGCACTCCCACAGTGTGTTAAGTAATATCTTTTTATATCCAGAGTCCTATCTCACCGGTCAGCACGTGGATTTTTTGTTTTCCGACAGCCGAATAGTTAACGACGGTGTTCCCGAAGTTCTACTCCTGATTCTGCCTCCTTTGTTGCTTTTCACTGTCGATGTCACGAATGACCTTAGCAGTCTGAATGATTGCTCTTATCCATACCACAGGCGGGGATTTCAGGTTGTGCGCATCCGTCACTCGACAAGCACCGTCTGTTATGTTGACAGTATACGTCTTTAAGCGGTTATAGTTACAGAATATCTCGACACGTTGATTTCTGATGTTATTGTGACCCCATTTAACGCCGCGGTGAGTAGGAAAATGTATAATAGAGCTTTAGCGTTACCCAAGACTTCTTACAGTCAGTGTGATCTTTGCTATAACCCATTATACAACAGATTCATCCATTCGTACATCCACACCGGAGTTACCATCCGGTCACCTTATCTCCAGAATGGCAAAATGCCTTTGGATAGTGCGTCGACGTGCCAACAATGCAATCCGAGGTCCCTAACGTAAACGCTATAAAGTTAGGATATCAGCTTCGGTAGCGTACCCAGTGGAGTTCTTGCTGCTTGGAGGTGACCGTATACTTGTATTGATTCTTCCCAAGTATGCGGGCCATCCATCTGTTTAATGTTCAACATGGCTTGCAACAGCTGGCAGGAAGGTCGTTCTCTCAAATTGGAGGTCCAACATAGTCCGTTAGAGTACCGTCATAATCTTTCTCAACGTGAGTATGTGCGATGTGGAATGCCCTTCCGGCTGATTTGTTTCTACTTCCGTTTTCAGGGCTCTTAGTGACTGGTAATCCCGGACGACCAGTGGTTGATCGAGCAACGCTTAGTCTTCTCGCAACGTCTATCGATATGCTGGATCCACGATAGTCGTGTCTGTAGGCAACGAGCGTCTATAAATTCTGAGCCCGTCGAGCAACCAAATCGGGTCCAACAAGAAAGAGGGTCATATTGGCGAGTTTCTTATTAGTAAGGTGCCAATGTTCAAAAACAATATGATAAACCGAACAGTGGAAGACACCAACAAACCTCGATATTGCATCCACCATATATGCAAGTTCCGAGATTAACGGTTCGCGTAAATATGACCAAAAACAGTGGAAGACAACAACAAACCTCGATATTGAATCCACCATATATGCAAGTTCCGAGATTAACGGTTCGCTTAAATATGACCAAGTGCAACAGTCACGCAATGACAAACCGGTCAGGCGAAAATGAAACAGGGGTACACATAAACAAAGGCCCGGCAAGGAGAAGTGAAGAACACAAACTACGCGAAAACAAGTTTTACAAGTGAACGGCAACAAGATTTAATAAAACACCAAGATCCGCATTCATAGAAGAGAGGAGTTGTCACGCGCGTGACTTGAGCGGTAGTGTCAGATCGTAAGGAAAGCTCGTAATCGGTACAAAATATCCCAACGTAGGGAGACGAATCAATAAGAAGGGAATAAATGAAGCAGGGAAAGTGGCCACCAACATTCCATTGACACATAACAATCAAACACTCACGCAAGCAGCCATTCCAACAGTGATAATTACATCACTTCTGCTCAGACACCGCACTTGGTTCCGTGTTTCAGGTTTAACACCGTTTTGCAATTCTGCTTTCGGAGATAAGGGATCCCAAAGCCGTGTTTTCTACTTCGATTGCCGGTTCACCGAAGCACCCACTGGTCAACGTACGGCATCGTGTCAATCATAGGACGGCAAACGTACAAGACGTACTTCAGCAGGTGGAGTGATTTTTTATTATTAGTTTCATTGAGTTCAGCGGGTTCTATATGGCGGTTGTAAATCCAGGAAGTTGTTAACTTTCAAAAGACCTATTTCTCAGTCTCGCGAAAAAGACATGAGTAGGGTAGCCCTCTTCCCAGTGCTCTGCGGAGCTGCCAATACCGGATTTTCAGTGGCGGATCCATGAAACTGGAAGTAGACAGCGATTTTAGTATTATGATAAGGTAAATGTGCGTTCAGATGTGCTGATTAGTAATGAGCGGATGAATTTGTGGGAAGAGGGAAAGGCAGCATCATGATGTTAAAATGATAACAGTTACTCTGAGTTAATAGTGATAGTAGCTACAGTGCTCCACAGTAATTACCATCCAACGGACTGACAAAAATGTCATAACCCACGTTCTATCTAGATTGCAAGAATCGGACAGAAAGTAGCGCAACACGTACACTTCTGTTATACGAGAACGTTCTTCTCATGTGATTTGTACTGATGCACCCTACCACGATACTACCAAATCAGATTGTTCTGGTTCATTTTCTGGTTTACGATGGGAATTACGCATTCATGCGACGAAAAATCTAGCCTATGGCCTCTGCAAACATGAGAGACGGTTGTCATCAGGTTATGAGAACCACAAACAGTCAGGTATGCTGACAAGAGCGTTCTAAATGTGAAAATATGTACAAGAGCAAGTTGGGATGAAACGTTTCGGACGCCGGAAGAAGGTCGCTTCCCGTGATAGGAAGTGGAAAGATTGACAGAACGACGTTTCTTGCTTTCGACCGAGTTCGCGTTCCGAGTTGGACCACGTTGACCTTGGTCTTCAATGATGCAATGTGTTCCTCCGTTGCAGCTAACTAATACAAGACGGGGGATTTGACTGACACTTGCTGCCATCCCGATCAGTTCATCCGGACAGAACTTGGTCGAACGTATGTTTAAACTTTTCATTTGAAGGTCACTTTCATGAAGAACGCTTTTGAGGGGGCTTGTATGACGGTTTTCGAATGCAGAGTGGTCAGCACAATGTTGCCCGTAAAGGAGCACTCAGACAAAAAGCCGTTATGATTGTAAATGGACATGAATTCACCGCTCGTTTTCTAAAACAATTCACTTTTTGCGGCCACTGCAAAGATTTCATCTGGTTGGAAGATTATTTACCTCTAAACTCTGTTTACAGGGGCCTGGGCATTCAAGGTGTTCAATGTAATGTTTGCTTGTTCACAGTTCACAAAAGATGTTATACGCTCGTTAACTTTCATTGTCCAGGAGCCGACACCGGCCCGGATTCTGACGTAATTTCTGTTCAATTTTCTAACCATGTCTGCAGTACCAGAATAGGCATGAATTCTGCATTTGTTCCTATACTAGTCCCACCTTCTGTGACCATTGTGGTTCGTTGTTATATGGACTATTCCATCAAGGTTACAAATGTAAAAGTGTGTGATTAATGAATTCTTACCATATTGTTACGGCTGTCGGTGTGCACCGGTTGCGTAACTATAGTTACGTGTATATATTCCCACAAATGATTGTATCTGTGTCGAGGTTTTAATTTTCATATGTGTATACCGCCGAACGTTTTCCGACCCACCTTAAGGTGAACAAAACACCGCCCGAAATCCCCTCGGGCCAATTAGACTGTTGTCTGGCCATGCGCAAGGACAGTACGGTCATGAGGATATTTGTGTTCAGTGCATAGGTACCTACGATGAAAGTAATGTATATATATATTAACAGTGTATAACTTGATAACTTTCAATGGCGTTATTTTGTGCGAAGTATTTAATATCAACTAGTGGTTTCTGTTTCATTTTTGGCCTAGCTTCATTTAAGTGGATGAAAAATAAACTAAAAATATGAAGTTGCTGGTAGGATAAAGTAGAAAAATCTAGGTTAGTGCCTTAGAGATCAAGGTGGCTGTTTTTTTAGGCTGAGAATTGCAGCGATTTTCTTAGGACTTTATTACAAAATACTTACGTGAAGCTCTGTTACCAACGTTGAAGAAATTAAAACCTCCAGTTACTTTTGCTGTAAGAAATTCGTGGTTTAGAAGCTACTGTCATCAACATACTATCCATTGCAGCAACTCAGCTGTGCCTTGTGGCAAGATATAACGTCACAGGACGGCACATTTGGCTTGCTCTATCCGTCTTGTTATTCGTATCCTTTATGAGCATTGTTGATTAGGCACCTAACTAGACTGATTAATTAGCTGCCGAAATTTGTAGACCATATTCGAAGATAGTACGGCCTCACAGAAAAGCCGTGACCTGTGACTTCTGGAACCACTGGGTTCATCGCAAGTGCGATCCCAAAAATCCCGTGGTCCTGTATTTGATGTTCCGAGACTCACCTACACCGGCCTTCAGATGCCATTGTTTGACTTACCGACTAAAAATTCCTAAGGATAACGTCACCCAGGACACAGACAGTACAAACAATTTACTCAGTTCAACTCCTGCAATGCATGTCCCCGACGCGCCAACGCCGCCCGACCGCATCCTGGCACGCAACCGAAGTGCTCCGCCTCGTGCACAGTCCACTTAACTAGCTTTAACGGATCACACCAAGCGGAATCGTGTTAAGCGCGGCGTGACTGTGCCTCAACGCGGTGGTGCGTTCCAGTCCTCCATCGGCACGAGAAAGGAAACCTCCAAGCCGTTAATCGAGTATCGTGATCACACAACTGTTCCCCAACGCAGAACACCAGTCACAAACATGCAAAAGTGATTGCCGTCTTGAAGTCGCTTGACATTATCTAATTATCTATACCACTACAGAAAGTGGAGACATTATTCTACAAAAAACGGATGATCCTTCAAAATGGGTGTCTCTTGGTGATCAGCTAAGTCTGGAGGATAAACCAACACTACGCGGGCTTCACAATTTTCAACAGAACGGATGCCATCGGCCATTCCGTACCACACTTGGCCATATAAAAGACACCGTTAATAACATCCACCATGCTCATACTCAACGTTTCTTGCCTGAGAACGAAAGCTGACTGTCCCGGGGCGGCCATGGTGACCCGACGAACGGTATACTGTAACCTTAAAAGTTCTCGAAGCGATCGAAGGTGCAATTTGATTTTGCACGGTGCAGAGGACACGGACTAAACCTTAACGTAGGTAGATACTAAACATAGTCTATTCAACATCATCTACACCAAGCACATTTAAGTTCCACCTCAACCGAAAGACTGCTGGGAAATGTTATCCACTGTGGGTTAGATGTAGTACACGCTGAAAAACAACCTCATACGTGAGCTCAGACTTCATGAAGACAAGCTAAGTTTTTAACGTGAGAAGCCTATCACTGGTATACTTCTGAGGATTGCAAAGTAGCCAGGATACTGAGGTCATCCGTAGCCCATCGCCTCACACAGCCAAAAAACCTTGAAAGGGCCGGTCTGGCCCTGGAAGTACCCGTTGCTCATTTGAAGACAAATACTACCCTAGATGAGGGCGCACAGATGCGCATACCTAGCTGATGGTGTATATTTAGTAATGTTCCTTCTCTAAAGAGCGATATGCGGGAATTGGGACAGCTCTTCAACTCAGAGAAGCTCAAGAGACGCGGTTAACGCTTCACACACCCGACCAGGAGGCAAATATTCCTCGTGATGAACGGTTTGCTAGCAGTCAGAGGGGCATAGCAGTTTACAGCGATGTTGGATTACCCGCAGTCCTAAAGAGACACCCGAATCTGCCTTCATTTGATGAATCCCTGTGGATAGCTATTAGGACGTCTCAATGAGCACGTCATTGTTGGCGTAATTTGTGGTACTCCGTCCGCAACATCAGAATGGTATAAAAGGATGTACATTGCGTTCAGATGGGCCCTTACGGTCTTTGAATTTCATACCGTCGTTCTAGTTGAACTCAGCCTTCCGTACGCAGGTATTTCCAGTGGGCCAACCTCAGCTACTACGGCCAGTGAGTTTTGCAATCTCGTGCAATAAGTGCGAATCACCGAGCACGTCAAACAACCCACAAGATGGCGAGAAGTTCACAAAACATTCTGGCTGGACATGATGCTTTCTACCGAACTCCACATGGTGAGTCTTATCGAAGTTAGTGCGGTGTTGGATGTAAGAGACCACGCTACAATCACCTTCTGCCTTATATCATTCGTTCTGTTATGCGGACTCGACTCAATTTTCGACGAGCCAACTTTAGAAAGATGCGAAAACACCTGTCTCTAGCCGACTGGCTACCAGTTGACAAGTGTAGCACGGTAAATAAACATCTAAAACGTGTTATGTCATCTGAACATTGCAATAACTATTTCAGTCCCACAATTCAATCCGCACCCCCATTGTTACTCGTCTTGGCTCAAACTCCCGACCAAGCGTCTAATGAAAGAGGAATGGGCCTTGTGGGATTCATCTCCTTTCTTCGCCTCACATCTCTAATACGAATGTCGTAATCAGTGCACAACTATACGTGCCGACCGCAGTGTTCGCCAACTATCAATCTCAAGATCCATCGCTGACTGTCCTAAAAGATTCTTTGGCACATCACTTCCCTGTTCAAATCGAAAACCGATATGTCATCTCATGGAATCTTCAGGACACTCTACTTCTAATTCCTAGACATCAGAACTCTTAGGTGCCTAGTATGCATCCATCCCCATCAAGTCATCTGAAAAGGAACCATGCACCGCAGCTTCCAAGCCTAATCGTCCTTTGGACTCATCCCCAAATTCCACCCCGACCAACGTACGTGCCAAGTTACTCCTGCTACGCGTCAATAATTCACCGGGGCTTGGTGGGATATCCCCACCTATGCTGCGAGAATGCACAGGTGGGCTGGCGGAACCGCTTGCTCGTTTGTTCCAACACTCATTTTACTGATTCTTATCCAGACAGTTGAAAGCACGGCGTCACCTCCCACGTCTACAATGGAGGGGATAGAACTAACGCCATTAACTTTGGACCGTTTACTCTACTACTAATCTTGTCAGGAGTAGTAGAGAGCATAGTAGACGGTCTCGTGGGGGACCACTCACTGTTGGCACTGGTGCAGTATGGCTTCAGAAATGGTCAGTCATACACGACCAACCTACTGGTGGCCCCTGACTCGTGGGTAAAAGCTGCCGGGAAACGCTTTCCACTTGACGCTGTATTTTCAGATTCCATGAAGGCGTTAGATGGGGTCGATCAGAGTATCCTGCCTGAAAAATTGAATGATCTGGGTTTGTGCAGTGAGGTTTGTTCATACCTCCAACAGTACCCGTTCTGGCGTACATACAAAATCGCACTCAATGGCGAGCTTCTCAGGCCATTTAACACCTCAACGAATGTACCACAAGGCTGTACAATGGATTCCTTATTATTCTTAGCGTACGTCGACGACCTTCCAGATGCGAGTAACTCTTCTCGTGATGTTTTCGATGCTGATGGTACGAAACTTTGACGCGTTTTACGCAGTGCTGAAGGTGCAGAATTTTCGAAGGCATGTGGATGTTCTTCATCTGCGGGTTGTGCAAAATCAACTGCTTTTCAACACGACCAAGTCAGTGACTATGCACATTCATCCTCAGATTGTTAGAACATACCTCCATCGGTGGCGCTACCTTAGCCACCGTCCACCGAAAACGGGACCTAAGTACTGTTATTTCATCGTCGTGCTGGTGACAAAAAATAGCTAAGTAAGCTTTTCGAGAGTTTTTCAGTCGATACTTTCCCAAGCATCTATGACACACAGGTGAAACCACTGCTGGATATTAAAATTTAGGCGTGTTTGCCCTACTGGAAGTAAGACAACCGTTCTAAAAGCTATCCGAAGGAGGGCTGTCTGTCAAAACTGGAACCACTTCCCCTAGCCTACAGGCATTTGAGTGATGATCTTATAATAACACAAAATCCTCTGCTCCCCGAATCACCCTGATAAGACCTTTTCACAATCTCTGCTACACATATTCTCATGCCATAATTGGAAGGTATCTGTACCACGCAGCAGCCTCCGTTGTAGATGACATCGTTTTGCCACACGGGTCCAGAATGAATTAACAAGGATGATTGTGCTGGCATCATCAGACGATGTATTCGAGAAGCATCCAGAAGGCTGAATTATTCCGAGGTGGCCGTTGGCAGTCAAGTATACATAGCCTCCTGTGCCTTCATTTCCACTGTCATTTCCTTTCTCTCTCTTCTCTCCTTTCGTTTCATTTCATTTTCTTTGTTGTGCAGAAACGGTACAACCTCCCTAGGTGGTCGACTGCCGCTAACTGCTTCAACATAACACATCTTGCGTGCTCTTTCCATTTCACTAGTTCACGTGATCGGAGCTGACGGATCACCATTTGATTGTTGAGCTAAGATAGAATTTGCGACGAAACAACACAACTGATTCCTACCAGAATACATTGAGGCGGAGACGCTATACGAAATCGTTGGTGTTCACTGAGGACTGCAGGCCGCATCATTAGAGGTTCCTTTGGTTCCGACGATGTCCATATGGTGTCCAGGCGAGGCATAATGTTGTAACCGTAACCGCTGCCGCACCAGCTGCTGCACCAGCCCACGTGGATATGTGTAGAGAGTCCCAAAGGTACCGAATTATAAGCCATCGTTGCCGGTGAGGCCATTGACGGTCATCGACAGCTGGCTTCACCGTCGAAGCCGAGTCCACACACTCCTTGCAGTTTAACCTACTACACCCACTCCTGCCGAAGGAAACGGCCTCATATGTAGGGTTTTTACGCAAAGAAAAGGCTAAACCTAAGGTTTGGAAAGATGACCCAAAATGTATCGATTTAGAACTGCGCCTCAAGTTTAGAACATGCCGATTGGGCAGAATCGTGAATGGATTTTGACATTTTAATCTGACGACAACTTTTCTACAAGGTTGTAGGCATGACTGCATATCGCAATGCAAATCCGATTTCTTGTCATCTACCAGCGATTTCCCAAACACTCGTGTGACCCTGATCTTGTTGACCTCTTTCAAAAAAGGTGCATTAGTACGCAACTTCTCACTAGAATCATTAGCACTAAACACTTGGTTGTAAGTTATTATGATACTTGGGTTTGTTTCAGCTACGCTTCCGGATTTCTTTCACCTCTCTCAGTAAACCACTGTCTCGTTGAAATACACCACTAATCTTCTATCTGTTCCCTGTTAACTGTCCTCTTTTTAGTCATTTCTCTTATCAGCTGAGCGTTCGTTATAGACCTGCTTATGTTTACGTAGCTGATTTCTTCACCCCTGGTTAGTGATGGTTTTCCGTCTTGCACGTTCATTTCCGAGTGTTGTCTATGGTGTATTTAAACTCTAACTGCAGTAAGTTATACAAAGCATAATCGAACACGGACAAAGATGTAGCGAATGAAATAAAATGATTCGTGGTTACCTGAAAAGGCTTTCTGGTTCAGGTCATATCCGGTAAATTTGATCAGTATTACCTCTTTGGTGAGGTTCGCAGTCTGCAGTAGAGACTGCGAAGTGTGACTAAGGATGTACGCTGAAAAGTGTAGTAGCCCCCGTTAACATTCATCTAACAATCAAGCGATATAATATGCGTGAGTGAAGGGATAGCGGTCATCCGTGGCCTTTGGGGAAAGGTGTGATCCCAAACTCACTTTTCAAACATTGGTTTTAGATTTATATGTTTACTTGGTAAAAGGTGTAAAAAACGACTGAGGTTGTGATGTTCAAGATGTCATAATAAGCTCCATTGAGCCCAACTGATGTAGCATTGGTCCGAATAAAGCCTACTTGAATAAGTGAAAGGTTGCATTGTATGTAATCCGCAAAACGCACAAAAGGTTTGTGAGTTTGTCCACCATGCGTCTGGGATGAAGGGTACCGAAAAATATATAAGTCATTATTGGTTGTAGAAAGCACCGAGACTGTTGATAGAATGGAATGCTCGGAGAGGCGTGAATAAGATAAGGTGACACCTCTGGGAGATGGGTGGTTAGGTGAGGGAGTGCGCCCAAGTGACTTTCAAGTGATCAGTTTTAGCAGGATCATTAATACCACGGCAGTGGACAAATAAATATTGATCCGAATTAAGCTACTCTGGGAAAAATGTTGTTGGGTAGTTGTTTGGATTTCCTATACGAGCTACCTCTGATGAGCCAAGAGTGGCACTTTAGGCCTAAGGCATGCTAATCTGGGCTTCAGCTGTTGTATAGGCATTCTGGATCGTGAGGCGTATGGCGCTGGTTCTGCTTCATCAGTTGTTTTGAAGTACACTAGAGTCTTACCTGGCAGTTGCAATGTTGTCGTGGATGATCCTTGCTAGAATGTAGCCATTACACTTTTAATGAAGTCTCAGATTTCTAGTAAGGTTGGGATATTTTTTTCGCCTGATTTTTGCTAGATTTCTTTGCGTCAAAACAGTTTTTACTGGGTGGTCTCGACGTTCCACCAGTCCCTTGGTTGCCGGAAGACAATCGGTTGGTCGAAAGTTATGGAGTTTGCTGACCGGTTTGTGTACTTGTGAAGCTGCGTCAGCGGCGGCGGAGGTGTTGGTAATGGAATAAAATCGCGTATCTGTAGGACTAAGGCGTTATTCGCCAATCTGGGGCACCTCTGGCGACAGAGAGGCATCTCTCTCAGCCTTAAAGGTCGCGTACGTAGGGCAACAGTGAGGTTTGTATTACTTTACGGTGGCGAAACTTGGCTGGTGAGAGTTGGAGACGTGAGCGGTCTTCAGGTATTTGACCACGGATGCTTGTGTTTGATCTCTCGCGTCGATTGATATCAGCGAGCAATCATTGATGAGGTTAGGAAGCGGGTATTTGGTAGTGGTCATCAAACGGGTTCTTTTGTTCAATCCCCACACTTGCACCGACTGAGGTGGTTGGGTCATATACTAAGGATATCAGCTAGTTGTCGGCTACATCGAGCACTTTTTGCCGATGTTGTGGCCGACTGGCGTAATGTGCGGGGTGGATAGATAGTGACTTAGCGTAGAGAAGTAAAGTCGTTCACGAAGGGTTTGGCCACTGTTGGTCGGGTTCGTCTCCCGGACCCTGGATCTCGTAACTCACAGAGTCGGTGGCTGGACACTGGTTGAGATGGTGGCTAATCGAATTCATTGGTGTGAATGCTGTCATTGTTTGGGCAGTGAAAGCCATAAGAACGCTGTATTGTTGATGACGCCTTACTTTCACTTATGGCTTGGTTGTATGTTTGCAAGTTGTAGGCACCTCGATGCCGAATAGTTGAGTACAAACAAGGTTGTTTTTTGTAAATAGGTCTCTACTCGTCCCATTCTGTTTCTTCTATCTTCTTGTACAGGTTTTGCTTTTTTTGTTCTTCATGGCTGTGTGCCAGTTAAGCACCAATGAGAAACACGGATGTATTGCTTTCTACGATTATGGTGAGGGTAATTTCCATTCCCATCTTCTTATTTGCAATTAATCCACTTGAGATTGTGGATATTTTCACAAACTTGTTTGGCACTGTCTTGTCAGCCTATAATATTGCTGATGAGATATCAGCGAAGGTAGCAAAGGTGCAAGCTAAATTTGTGTGATACTCAGAATTAGGGACTTCGAATAGCCATAGAAATCGTATTTAAATTGAAACCTCACACGCAAGTAATAAGGCGAAGACTTGGTACTGGCAGCAGTAAGCAATTGTTATTCATGTATTGAGACGCCGAGTTTGTGAATGTACGACAGTATTGGAGAAATCACAGCCTGTCATTGACTGATCTCATCAGCGCATGCAACACCATAAACTGTATGTTAATTGGTGGAATACGGAACAGATGAATTGGCGAATGGCGGAAGGCACAACACTGAGACCGTTGGTCTAATCCTGATGTTGTACCATTAACGCGATATTTGGATTGACCGTCTGGCAGATCTTATGTTGTGTCGGGGTTTGGATAATCGGTGAATCGAGATTTCCATCACAACCTTCCCCTCTTCTAGAAGCTTCCGCATTCATATTTGCCAATCGTTCTGATCTTCTCGGGGCATCGAACTCTTGCACTACAGGATGTTCTGCTTCCTCCTTGACCACTTTCCCANAATGGGTTGATCGCGTGAACAACAGTACTGTTCGCCGGCGCTTATTCGGGAACGGTCATGACACGTGATCAGTTGTTCAGCTACTCACGTCACACACTGCACATGTCATGTGATGGTTTGTCGTACTGGTCATTGTATACTGCGACCAGCACCAGTTGGATGAAACCACGTGGTGTTCATCAACAACATGATCACGAAACGTGAGGACCCCGACTGTTCCATTGATTAGAATGGGTAGGTCTCTCCTGTCTGGCCGGGGTTCTCGTGCTCACTCAAACCTCTGGCTAGAAGTGCCATCCGAGATGGTGGTGTGCTTCAGCCAATGGCTTTCGTGCATCCGTGCCATTTTTAGCTCTCTGACTTAGTCTTCTTTTTTATTTTTAACATTCCCAATAAGGTTTTCGTCTAGAGGTGAGCAGTCATTCGAGCCACAGTATCTTCTCGTCAGGTTCATGACTATCAGGATGATGATGGTGGGGATGATGACCACAGTTTTGTGGTTATCGATTGGTATCGGTGTTCTATTGCCTTCATCAGCACCGTTTACAAATGAGCTGCTTAAGGGCCATTTATAGGCGGATAACTTACGAATTCGTCATCTAGACGACCTCTGCTGTAGCACCCTTGCCGTTGAGGTTGTTGGTGCGTGTGTTGGAGATTTAAACACACCTATCAGGGAACATGCGTTGGTTGGTGTTAAGTGGTTCACGCTTGTTCGAGTTTCAGGTGGATGTGAAACGATAGACCAGAGGAGGTGGAGAGTTTAGACGAGTTGTTGTTG
Organism: Paragonimus westermani; assembly: GCA_008508345.1. NCBI lineage: Eukaryota > Metazoa > Platyhelminthes > Trematoda > Plagiorchiida > Troglotrematidae > Paragonimus > Paragonimus westermani. The sequence continues at coordinate 24,851 of QNGE01006506.1, forward strand.
AGCACACAGACAGGAGTTGTAGAGTTTGGTAGCAATAGCCTCGGCCTTTGGTAACGATCACGCTCTGGCAGCTCTGCAGCAGACTTGAAGAACCTCGTAGATGACTCTGAATGCTTCATCCAGATAGTCAGTGTCAATTAGGTTGGAGGCGGTCGCACTGGGACTGGGCTCTCTCGAATCGCCACGAAGTCATTCCGGTAGGTGTTCAGGAATCCTTTCCAATAACCGCCTTGTGCTCCTTTCAAGGTAACCTGCTTGAGAACAACATGTGAGAAAATAGATGCAGCACGACGAAGAGAACATGGATAAATTACCCTTAAGGCATGGTACTAGTACCGGGCAAGTGTTGAACGACACGGTGTCTCGCTGCATAGTAGGCACTCTTAACCGCATTTGAAAGTCTATGACTAATTATTTCACTGTTAACCTCACCCATCTATGAGAGACAGATGGAAATCGGCTTCTCCGCCGTCTGGGTGAGTTCAAATTTCGTACCGGAAAAGAAAATTTTGTCTACGATTCTCACAACATCCTTTTTCAATGAGTTTCTCGAACTTACCTTACTTCCTCATGGAGAGTGTCCGGTCTACAGGTCTTTTGCGCTGTGTTCAACGGACAACGCGCTAAGTTTCTTTCGTACTTCAACGAGACAAAACTGGGAATGTATGCAGTGACCCGTTCACGTCTTTTTTCTATGCATGAAACTTTGAATTTTTCCATCTAGTCGACGAAGCAATGGGACGTCTAGAAATGGGAGTCTGTTGTGATGTTTTAGCCCCATGGTGAAGTTTATGTTCTGGTGTGCTTCGTTTAACTCATCTAGTATGATCTTTGGATGACCATCGGTTGGAACAAGACAGAAAACGTCATCCATAAAGTGCTCGTAAACTTTGCACGTAGTTACACTGTGGCTGAGTTTAGTGGTCTCTGGCTTGGTCATGAATATATCTGGGCGTAGGGGATCCAGAGGTGAACCCATTGTTAATCCTGCATAACTCTCCATTAAATTGAAATGGAGCATTATAGGTGCAAAACAGCAATAGATCTTTCAATTTCCGTCCCATAATTCGGACATCAATTTGATTGTTACCGATATAGGTGCAGAAATGGTCAGTAGTTTCCTGCAGTGGTACGTCAGTTAACAGAGTAGTTACATCCAAAGACATGTTATCGTTCCCGATATTCACTGAATCTATTGAATCTACAAAGCCGAAGGTGTCCTTTAGACTGAAAGGAGTTAGTCTTGATTTAACCGGTTTTACTATCTCCAGTAGCCATTATGCCAAGGCACGATACGGCGAATTGTACATATCTAGGATCGGTCTTAATGGCACTCCGTCTTTCCGAACTTTGGGAAGACCGTATAGACGTGGAATGACTGTTCCCGTGAGTCCACTCTTGTGAACGTTTGCCATAATGACCATCGAATAAATACGGGTGGAGCGTTCAGAGTCATTTACAAGGTTCGTCAAGCCTGCTTCAGAGCTGCCAGAGTGCGATCGTTATCAAAGACCGAGGCTATTTCTACCAAACTCCACAACCCCTGTCTGTGCGCTCAACAACAGCTCGTCGAAAATCTCCACCTCCTCTGGCCTATCGTTCTACATCCACTTGAAACCCGAACAAGCGTGAATCACTTACCAGCAACCAACGCATGTTTCCTGATAGGTACGTGTAACACTCCAACACATTCACCAACAATCTCGCTCTCTTCCATTTGATTGTGGTCTGTGCCACTTCTCTGACTTTTAATGACGTGTTTGTTGAGTTACAGTTTTCATATGTGACTGGGTCTCATTCTTTGTACTTGTGAGAGCCTGATGAGGATTACTTAAACCACCTGACGTAGAAGTCAGTGATACTTTCTTGAAATTTGTGGCCTTAATGGTTCATGATCGGGCAGTACTACGTGAGAAAACTAACGCCGATAGTCACTTGTTGTCTGCTGACAATAATAAATACTCTGCAGCAGTTTCGGCCTAGTCCAAAGCTGACTATCAGATGTTAATCATCGTGTATCCTTATTTCATGATTGTTTTGCGCCTGCGTAATGTGTTCCAGGGGTGTGGGCTGGTTCATCTCTATCCGGAGCCATAACGCGAAACTCTGCATCGGTGTCAACGATAAATCGGAACTCAGTGCGTTTATCGTTGATATAAGAAAGACAATCGTTGGACTGGCTAATTGCGGTTGCCATTGCTGGATGGCTAAAGCGTCTCCCTGAATTATAATTTTTTCAGTAAATGGGCTGGAATACTTGGACAGCTGGGTTCACTTGGGAGCGATACCGTTTGCAAGACAGTGTTAGCAACAAATGTTGAGGGGTTTGGCTCTAACTGGGAGAGGTTGCCAACAGAAGTAGGATTTAAAGTACGAAGGTTTACAGCTTTTCACGAGACGCCCAGTTACCGTATTCACCAGTCAGCTGGGATATCTGCTACTGAAAGGTCATCTGCGTGTATCGGGAGGTGTAAGTGCGAAAGGACTCGGTGGAACACTTGAAAATAGTGATAAACCTTATGAGAAGCCCCCACTCCCCTTTTCCAATGAAGTTTCGACATCATGCACAAATTTGACGGCCATGGTATTTGTGGTCGGGCATGTGGTTCGCCGCTACAGGGGAATGGCGTCAACGATTTGCTGATCGCCTACCAACGACCCCATCTGGCACAGTATTTAAAGGAATGTGATCATCCAGGTGAATATTCCAAATTACTTGCTGCAGCTTAGTCTCATCTGACATGCCCGATTACCTTTACCTTGAGCCTATCAAATGAGACCTCTTCGCACATGTGGTCAAGAGTGTCAACCGCCTAGGAGATAGCCGCCTCTAGACAATCATATGACCACAGAAAAAATCGTGGACTGCCGCATTTTCATTAAGTCAAAAGGAAGCCTCAAAATCAGTTATCATTGGAAATTAGTAGTAAGTTCGGAATTGATGGGAAAACTGGAAGCAAACAAGCGTGTGTAGAAACCGAAAAAATTACAAAGGGACGGGCCCGTCCCATAAATTAGTGCATTTACACAACGTGTTTGGAGTTCTATCACGCACAGTAATGTTACTGACGAATCCGATTCGTCTGGATTCTCTGAAGCGGATCCGGATCCACTACCGGACGTACGCTGAAATGGATGGTAGCCTCCGTTAAAATCCAAGACGAGGTGAGTATGAGCAAATAAAGACAGGCGGCATGTGATCTTTAAGGTGGGGCGTATTCTTCGGTTTGCATGCTTTAAACGTCAGTTGTGTATTTTTTCGCAGATCTCATAAAAGCGCTAAGTGTAACTAAATTTCTTAAAGACAAAATACGGTACGAGTGCTACTGTCTCACGGATTTGTCCCAATCGTCATCACTATGAAAGGGAGACCAACTGTCCTTGGAAAGCTTTGTTTGTTCGCGTGCAATTTTTGATTAGTCCACATGAATCCACAACATCAGGTCGGACTTGCCAGTCTGTCGTGATAGCGTGCCCTAATAATTAGTGTGACCATTTGGCAACTGCAACATTGATAAATGGATTGGGAGTAACGTAATGTTACGAGAAAGTCGTATTACTCTACGTTTCAACCACCTCGGGTAATTTTCCTCAGGATTGTTGTAATGGAAGAATTTCGATTACAGCATCCCTAAAGTGGCTGAAACGTGGGGTATCCCAACTTTCTCGTAGCGTTCTGTTATTCTCAGTCCGTTTATCAGTAACATGTTAAACGCGACGCCAAAACTGTTTGACCTATTCATGCTAAATTTGGTGCGGATATCTTACAACTGCAACATGTTCCTTATTCCTACTATGTATTATCTACTATATATTACCTGTTGAATATGTTGTATTTTAGCCGACTTTGAAATTGGTTGATGATGTTTGTCTTTTAACGTTCCAGAATGTGATTTGAATATGCATGCACGTTGTACTTCTCTTGCACCGATGTTATGTGGGCTGGATCATACAGAACGTCGTGGACGTTTGAGGGTGTCGGTATCGTCACAACCAGGACGCCTAAAAGTAGAAAGTGAGTAGACATTCGATCATCCTGTTTGGCTCAGTTTTGTTTCAACTATTTTGACCTAAGAGACATGTTTACGTCTTGTTAACCTGTTTTTTGTACTGAGTTAAAAACAACCCAGCATGCTCCGAGTGTATTGTGATGTTTTTTGAAATTTATTGCTCAGTCTATTTCGGATACTGGACTAAAGTTTGGAAATAAAATCCACTGAAGCTACGTTTAATTAAGGGGAACGAATTTCAATCGTGAACAACCGATTTTCTGTTCACAATGCTGTTATTGCACAATTGTAGGTTAGTTTAATGATGAAGTAAAGAAATGTGCATGAATAACAAAGTCAGAGTAAAGCCACATACACTACTGATATATTCTTCAACCTGTGTTGACAAATATGTGCAACGCTTCAGCTGAGTTTTTCATATCTTTCGACAATTCGTCTAGTGAATCACCCGGTCTGATTAGTGGGATTGCGAATTTTGGTCAGTACTTGGGTGTTTTGCATTCTTACTGTCAGACACTTGTTTGTAGCAAGTGACTCATTCTCGCTCAGTTTTCGTGTGGGTTTGAGATAAATAGACAACGGAATTCGGTGTTTCGTACGAACGGCTGTTGTACACACAAACTCGGTTTTGTAAGATCTGTAGAGCCTGTGACGTTGGTAACACTGACAGCCGTAGGGTGGGTTGTTTCGAATGTTGTGGATGATTCGGAATACCTCGTTTGGATTTTCCCGATGACGCATTCGCGAAGCAACGCATCATCCGAGAAGGACAGTCTGTCGTTCGCTTCTACTTCTGCAGCAAACTGGTTATTGGGATGTGTACAGCTGTCTTCGGCTAATGCAGTCTGGATACCATTACTACCATGGATCAGACAAAGTAAACCACCTATATGGTGCCTGTTGATGCAACGGTTACCGATGGCCTGCAGTCAAAAGTGCGCAGACGAGTGAAAAGCAAGGAAACCGAAATGATTAGTTGGTTGAACTCGCAGGGAGGGTTGCCCGACGAACCCAAGCGGCGTGTTCGTAATTTGTCTTAACGTTTGAGTCTAACTGTTCTAGAGCCGTCAGCTTTCGACTCTTCGGGCTCTCTGGGGTCTGCGCATGTTCTGTTAGACTCAGAATTTCATTTTCAGTGTCAGTATGTCATTCACGTTCATAAGCCATTCAGTTCTCCCGCCTGAGTTTTTGACCTTATATAGGAAGTTGTAAATGCCACAACGCAAGTTTACCTCAGAAGATCAACGAGGGCATTATAGAATGCATCTTTTATGGCATTCGAACAGCTGTCCGTTGGAACATGTGCCGGTATACTTGAAACAACCCCTTTCTCATTTGCGTCGACAGAATTAAACCGATGTATTGAGTCTGACAGCTCACAAGCGACTTTTCACTGGTATCCAGTCGAACAAATATGGTAGTGCGCTGCAAGTTAATACGATTCCCACTCCATCTTGATCACGGGATTCAGTTTCGGCGTCACCACAGACCCGACGAGAGAAGCACTTGACCCAACAGTTATCTAGAGTTAAGCTCAAGTGGATGACGGTGCTAAAATCGAAGACTTGCGTATCCAACACGCAGCACATGTCTAACTCCAGACTCGAGAGTAATTGCCAGAGCAACTTGCTGGCCGACTTGTCGGAGGATGCGGACATTGAAAGTGCCAATGTCTACCGGTTGTCCTGGCCTTAGAAAACATCTTCTGCAGGCACGGGAAAGACAGAAAAGTTGAGAGGGGGCAACAGTGGAAGAGGAAGTCGTGATGAGTGAACAGTGTCACTGTCGGCAGAACGATAAATTCTGATACACACCGGTTGTTTCTGCCGCGAATGGGTGTTGGCTTGAGGGATCCCACTCCGAGTTTCTGACTCAAAAATCTAACCTGCGAGACAACAAGATACAGGGATTTCTTTCTCACGGAGCCAATAACTCGAGGGTCTGACTCACTTGGCAGTGAAGGGCTTACCAGACTCGAGGGAGCAATGAATAAGATTGATTCTCAGCACTGCTCCGTGCAGTGGATGTACTGGAAGCCACGTCAGGCTTTTGGATGATATCGGATGGTGTTCGACAGTAGTGAGTAATCCGCTTGCGGTCAAGGTCAACCGGTGGGCGATCAGAGTGCTGTCTCTCTGAAGGTGCCTCTTCTAAACTCTTTCGTCTTCACTCGGAAGACAGCGGTGCCGTAACCCTAAGAACAGTTCTACTATGTGACCGTAGGATCATGCCTCGCAACCTATGAACTCCTACACGGTCAGTAGTGCGACATGCAATCATACGAGTTCAACTGTCTTTCCTTTGACTGCTCCTCTCTGGTCTATCTGAC
>QNGE01006507.1:0-31177 GCA_008508345.1 Paragonimus westermani
GGGAGACGCGAAGTTCCAAAAAGGTGTAAACGATGCTTTGTTCGTCTACTTCCGAACCACACCGCCAAGTATTGCAGGGTCCGTGTTCAGTGTCCACGGCTTCTATGTAGAGGGCGACAACACACCCTGATGCACGCGGACCAGGCGCCTTCTGGAACTGAAGTCGAAGTGAAGGAATCAAGCTGTGGAGCCATCTCTTGGGATGAGAGAGGTGTTCGTTCAGGTTTCGTGCCTGTCAGATTAATTGGGGTAGTCGGGACGGCCGAAACATATGCCCTTCTAGATGACGGGTCCGATGCCACACTCATAGATGAGTCCTTAGCCGGGCGACTAGGGTTGCCAGCATGTAAACGAACGCTTAGCATCCGTACATTGAATAGAACCGCTACTATCAAGTGCCAAGAGCTGAGTTTTGAAGTTGAATCTTTAGATGATGGAAGTAAGGTCACGGTCGATAAGGCCTTTACTGTCAAGGGTCTTCCCGTTGAACGGGTTGAAATCATATCGGAGAAGGACGTTCACCGGTGGATCCACTTGGCCGGTCTGCCCGTCACCTCTTTGAGGGAAGGTGAGGTCGGGATATTAATAGGTTGCGACGTGCCTGAAGCACATTTGGTAATAGATCAGCGGGCAGGAAGCAGGCGTCAGCCACACGCTGTAAAAACCATCTTGGGCTGGACCNCTTGCGAGGTTCCATGTCACTCCCAGCTAACAACAAGGCTGACGTTCATTGCTTAAGGGGTGCTGAGCTAGCAAGATTGGTTCAGCGTATGTTCGACCTAGAGTTTGCCGCGCGCGGACTTTCCGAAGAGGCGGTTCATTCATGTGATGATCAGCGAGCTGAGCGTATTGTAGAGTCCACAGTTACGTTGAAGGACGGTCGGTATGAGATTGGCTTACCGTGGCGGTTTGACAATGGAAACCTCCCAGATAACCGGTGGTTGGCTCAGAGACCTCTTTCCCACGATACTGAATCGGCACGTAAATACAGCGAGATTATCAAGGCACACGTGGCCAGAGGTTACATATCCAGAGTTGACACCAGCGAGGATACGACACCTAGCCGGTGGTATTTGTCTCATCACCCGGTGTTGAATTCGAATAAACCCGGGAAGGTGCGAATAGTATTCGATTGCGCAGCGAAACACGAGGACAATTCTTTGAACAAAGTGCTGCTGCAGGGGCCAATCCTAACAAACAACCTAATGGGCGTGTTGTTACGGTTCCGAAAGGGTTTGATAGCCTTGTCCTCAGACATAGAGGAAGTGTTTTTGCAGGTGAGGGTACCTTAAATGGACGGTTGGCACTGAGTTTGCTTTGGTGGAGTAATGGACCAATGTCTGGCTCACCGGACACGTATGAGATCACGGTCCATTCTTTTGGGGCTACTACTTTGCCTTTCTGCGCGTCGTGTGCACTCAGAAAGACTGCAATTGCTAATGGGCATCGATTTAGCAAGCTCGCTAGCCAAAGTGTGTTTGAGAAATTTTACGTCGACGACTGCTTGGTACCAGTGGATACGCTTGAAGTTGCCAGATGTGTAGCGTCTGATTTGCGTGAAACGCTTCACTTGGGTGGGTTTAACCTAGTAATGTGGGAGTCTAACATAGCAGAGGCGCTTTTGGATATACCACAGAACGATAGGTCATCTGTGTCAACAGCACTGGACCTAGGTGATCGCAGTCACCAGATGGCCCTTAGAATCCAGTGACACGTATCGGAAGACTGTTTCAAGTTTCGCGTATCTTCGCCAAAGAAGCCATTCACTTAGAGAGGCTTGTTAGCCTGCATCGCGTCGGTATACGAACCATTGGGGTTAATTGCTCCGCTCGTTCTCCGTGGTCGGAAGTTGCGAATATCGGGTGGGATACACACTTAGACGAAAGATTTCTATGTGAGTGGGGAAGGTGGTCACGGGGTGTAGCGTCAAGACGTGGCTCAATGATCAAGCCTTTCTATGGGAACTTGAGATTTCGTGGTCACCGGACAAGCCGCTCAAGCTTAGGAACTCGAACTGAAGGAGATGGGACGAGATGTAAAGGTTGGTGACCTTGTTCTGCTCATTAAAGATCCTAGGCGCGTAGGCGTTTGGCCCAGAGTGGTGGTAAGCGGAGTAGTGGAGGGCGCCGACGGTCACGTCCACGAGTTGTAGTTGGGTACAGAGAGAGGCACGGTCAGAAAAGATAAGATCCATATGTCTCCTTGAAGGAGCAGAGGGTAGTGGCGTCGTCAGTGAGAAAGCCACGTGTGCAAAAAAACCAGTTCACAATACATACTAAACCCACAGTTACATGAGTGTTGGGAAACCATGCTGGATTCGGGGGCCGGTGTTGCATTGGCCGGTTGCGTGAGCGTTTGATGATTGTTATGTGTTAATAGAATGTTGGTGGCCACGTTCCCTGCTCTATTCATTCCTTTCTCATTGATTCGTCTCCTTAAGTTGGAATTCTTTATACCGATTACGAGCCGTTCTTACGATCTGACACTACCACCCAAGTTACGCGCGTGACAAATCATTTCTCAACTGAATGCTGATATTGATGTATTGTTAAATCTTCATACCGTTTGCTTGTAAAACTTGTTTTCGCATAGTTTGTTCCTGCTTACTTTCATTTGCCGAACCTTTGTACATATGTACCCTGGTTTCATTTTCGCCTGACCGCTTTGCCATTACGTGACTGTTGCATTCGGTCATATGTACGTGAATCGTTAGTCTCGGAACGTGCGTAATGGTGGATTCAATATCGAGGTTTGTTGTTGTCTTCCACTATTTGGTTTTTCATATTGTTTTTAAACATTAACGCCTTATTAATAAGGAACTCGCCAATACGACCGTCTTCCTTTTTGAGTCCGAATCGGTTGCTCGACGGGCTCAGAATTTACAGACGCTCGTTACTTACAGACGTGACTATCGTGGATCCAGCCTATCGATAGACGTTGCGAGAGCACGTAGCGTTGCTCGAACAACTACTGGTCGTCGGGGCTTAACAGTACTCTTCCCCCAACTCTCTGTTCCACTACATATCTGGTGAGCCCGGGTCTATTTGTGTATTCGATTATTTTTCTACATTTTCTACACAACTCCCAAGAAAGTTTCCCATTTGATTGATTCCCTGTTTGAGTGTTTCATTTCTTCCTGAACATGACGGTTTCTGAACCAGATCCTACCGCCTCGGAGAATGCAGTTTATGTCAAACTTCCTTAGTTCGGTAGTCGTGATACTAGGCTTTGGTTCGCTCAAGTCGAAGCTATCTTTGATTCCAGAAGAATACGCTCGCAAAAGTCCATGTATGATTTCATAGTTGCCAACTTCCCCGAGCAGGTCGCTACCGAGGTCGCCGACCTTATCTACAACCGGCCTAGCGTTAGCCCGTACGACACTATAAAGGCCACAATCATCAGACGAACTGCAGCAACCGACGAGCAGAACCTGCGCAAACTTCTGGCAGGATTGGAGTTGGGTGACAGAACCCCTTCACAAATACTACGTCACATGACACAGCTTCAGAACAAACATACGGTGAACGAACCAATTCTGCGTGAGTTGTGGCACAAAAATCTGCCAGACGATATTCGAAAAGTATTGTTTATACTTGATGAGGACACACCACTCCATAAACCTGCAGAGCTGGCTGACCAAGTACATGAGAGTTATCAGAGTCACACTGTATCTCATGTGCATTCACCGGAAGTGTCTTCAGGCCGTAGTTAGCTGACGGAAGTAGACGCTTTGGAGCAGCAGTTTTCCGAATTGACCATGCAGCTTTCTGCAATCTCTAAACAACTGACGGCCCAGTCATTAGGCTCTCCTCATCTCCGCCAATCCCGAAGTCGGTCACGCGTACGGCAAGGTGGTTGAAATGTGTGTTACTACCATCGTCGGTTTGGCACCAAAGCTGTCCGTTGTACCAGACCGTGCAGTTTTGCTAGTGATAACCCTCATTTGGGAAATGCGGAGGCCAGACAGTAATGTCGACGGCTGTTCTTTGCTCTTCAAACTGTCGCCTATTTTATATGTTCGACCGTTCCACTGCCATGAATTTTCTCATTGATACGGGCGCAGATGTTTGTGTTATCCCACCGAGAGTTGACAATCACATCCTGCAGCCTGTATCGTACACACTGCAGGCAACCAATCGTTCAACAATTCCAACGTATGCTGAGAAGCTACTCACTTTTGATCTCGGCATCCGTCGTCAGTTCCCTTGGAGATTTACAGTGGCAGATGTACAACACCCGATCGTTGGGATTGAGTTTCTATCATTCTTTGGACTTACAGTGGACGCCGGCAACCGTAACTTGATTGACAGCACAACAACCCTATACGTAAATGGCAAGGCCACCTCAATCATTTCGATTGGACTGCGGTCGGCCTTACCAGATAACGGTCTCGCTGCCATCCTCCGACAATTTCCACAACTAACCAATCCGTCCAATGCAACATCGCCGTCTAAACACGTTTTTCATCACATCGTCACCAAAGGCCCACCTATATACGCACGTCCCAGACGTTTGCCACCGCACAAACTCAAAGTGGCCGAAGCACAGTTTGAACACCTCTTACGATTTGATGTCATCCATCCTTCTAATAGCCCATGGGCCTCGCCCCTTCATATGGTTCCTAAAAAATTACCAAGTGACTGGCGTCCGTGCGGTGATTACCGCACCCTGAACAACGCCACGGTTCCAGACCGATGCTCTACTCCTCACGCTCACGATTTTTCAATCCGGTTAAACGACAGGAGCATTTTCTCGAAGAAAGATTTGGTGTGAGCTCAACACCGAATCTCTGTGGCTCCGAAAGACGTTTCAAAGATCGTCATTACCACTCCCTTTGGACTGTATGAATTCGTCCGTATGCCATTTGGCTTACGGAACGCTGCACAGACTTTCCAAGGTTTCATGGGCCAAGTACTTCGTGGTTTATAATTCGTGCACGTTTATATTGACGACATCTTAGTCGCCAGTGAGGACACTCAACGGCAAGCGTCGCATCTTCGAAAGCTGTTCGAACGTCCTACCCAATACGGTGTTGCGATGAACCCTATGAAGTGTATCTTCGGATTTACTTCCAAAGATTTTCTCGGACATCGAATTGACAGTAACGATATCCGGCCTTTGCCAAAGAAAATTAGCGCTGTTTGGGACTACCCACAGCCACAGTCCCTAAAAAGTCTCCGACGCTTCTTAGGCATCGTAAATTATTATTGTCGTTTTATCCCACGATGTTCAGAGCTTCTAAAACCCCTCACGGACATGTTGAACGCCGATCCTAAACACTTTGTCCTGGCTCCGAAAGCTAATACTGCGTTTTTCGCAGCCAAAGAAGCTTTGTCCAAAGCAACCATATTAACGCATCTAAAAACACATGAACGCTCGCCGTTGATCCTGAAGACTGACGCATCTCAATCGGCTGTTGGCGCTGCTCTACAACAGACTGTGAATGATGAGTTCCAGCCCTTGTCCCTTTTCTCCTGAAAACTCCAACCAGCGCAAACGCGCTACAGTACCTTCGGTCGTGATTTACTGGCTACTCACCTTGCCTTTAAACACTTTCGACATTTTCTGGAGGGTCGTAAATTCACTGGCTTCACTGATCACAAACCCCTTGTGCTTGCTTTCGTTCCCCTCCAGATCGGTACTCTCCGAGAGAAACATGACACCTGGACTTTATATCTCAGTTCACCACTGACATCCGTTTTATAGACGGTTCCAGTAATTTTGTCGCCGACGCCTTATCTCATCCGGATGTTAGTCGAATATCCGCAAGCGTCATCGACTTTCTCTCCCTCGCGAAATCCCAAGTTAATGACCCAGAACTTCGCCAAATTTGTGCCAACCCCTCTCTAAAACTGCGTGATATTCCTTTAGCCCAGTCAGAATATTCACTTACGTGTGATATGTCTACCGACTCACAAAACTTTTCTCGGTCTACTCAACCCATGTTTGACACTAGTGACCATACCCATTTTCCTGCCTCCCAACCCAAAACATGCAAACCACACACCCGTTCTGGGCGAACGGGCAGATGGCAGACAATCTATGGCGATTATCATCATTGATTCACTGTGTGATTTTTCAACTATTGAGCGTTTTCTTTTCTTTCACGCTGTAGGGGGGAATTATGTAGAGTCTGTTAACTTTTCGATCTCTTGCTACGTACCATTCTTCATACCGGTTATGTTCATTGTACACATCAACTACTTGTCTATTGTTTGAATCAATACAAACTTCGTCCTCGCGCGTTTCGCCTTCTGCTCGCACGCGGTCCTAGTTATTGTGGACTAACCGTAACAACGTTCATTCAGCTCGCTATAGGAACAAAATCCGCTATTACTAAAGGGGAGAATCTTCTTGCAATACGCAGTGTAGTGAGATTAATCGCGGACACCTACTGTGAGTTCTTGTATTTATCTTGAGGTACTGTTCCCTCAACTCTCTGTTCCACTACAGAGCGCAATCATGTTTCTCGACACATTGACAACGGAAATCACAAAACGGATGCGTTGCACACATAATGCCATCATATTCAATGTGTCAGATAAGCTTCACCTCGACGGCATTAAGAAGCTACTCACGAGGACTACCAATATAGACCCAACATCTTATACCTGCATACGTCTTCGCAAGGAGACTCAAAAGATCTTCTGCCCGCTTTTGTTCAAATTCTGGAGCGAAACAACTGCGAGACAGTTCATCCAATGTCAGGACCTCATCCAGATCAAAACTTCTCTCAAACTGATAACAATTATGTAGGATAGAACGCCGCTTGAGAGGGAATGTCAACGTCGCTTATTGTGCAACGCTGTCACCTTCAAGCGTGTGACTCAGGACAGATTCAAACAAGATGCGACGATGTCCACTGGTAATGAATCGGGTCCTGATGGGTGTGTAGCTTCGTCCCATTGCGTCACACCTGAGCCTGCCACTGTCCCTCTTAAAAACACCAACGACACAACAGAGGATATCATAATAGCCGACTTGATTAACTTAACAGTAGTTCTTGACAACTTCAGCAACCTGCCTTACGAAACGGCGACCCCCGTCGAGGAGTCAACTTCCAAACAACAGCATGTAAATGAGTGTGCCTATATTGAACCAAATGGGACGTCTAAATCTCAGCCTGTCAACGCGGTAGCTAGATCAGTCAAAGTAAGGCTCAGACCATCTACCAGTCAGACACCCGCCGGCACTCTAACTTTAAATTCATCCGAAAGGTACCCAACAACCGGCCGTCAGTGGAGCATTGGCTTCAATAAACCATCCTCAATTCACCATCCTACAAGTCATTCGTGCTTACCTCCTCCGCAATACAAGGGAAAAAATAAACATATGAACCCATACCCACGCCCAGGGAGAAAAAGGATGTATTTATTCCCAACCCCTAATCTTTGACCTCTTACCAACAATAGCAATATCTCACGCGACACACCTTTCAGAGCAAGACTTAAGCAGAACCCCACCATTCCCACCAGAGCTGCCTATCCAATACTTAACGCCCCTTTAATTACAAACATTCCTCACAGTGTTATTGCTCATCCAAATGCATCTCGTGATCCCTTTGCGGACAACGTGTATGTAGGTATGATCAATCCATCTCAACCTTACTTGTTTTATTGCGTAACACCGCGTTCACCCCCCCTGCCCAGTCCACCTAACATATCGCTATTACCCCAATACACCTTTCTGGCACTTTTCCAAAATTTTCTGTCATGGGCTCAGACACAGGGGACATTCCATTGGTAATCGATGCGCTCACTATAACCGCACCAGACCAAGGGACGTCACCAAAGTCTCTGAATCACAAGAACCCTTCTGCTTCGGACATTTTTGAAGGTCTAAATATGACGTCGAATTAGGAAAATGCACTAAGCTCATTGCTTTTGAATGCACGCTCACTAGTCAATAAGATGTACATTTTTAGATCCTTCATCTTCTTATATGATCCTTGCATTATTCTGGCCACTGAAGCTTGGTGCACCCTTGGGACTTCAAACACACGACTAAATGGTATAGGTTATATGTTCCGAAAAAATCGCGGTGAAGGACGCGGCGGTGGATGTTTAGTTTACCTAAGGGAGCAGTATTCTGCAACTATACTCCATGAGCCGTGTCTTGATGAAACTGATGACTCATTGCGGCTATCAGTGTCAACTGATAGTCACAATGAACTACTCTTAGGATGTGTCTACAGACCACCTAACGCCTCTCATGACGACATGACCAATCTTATCAATGGACTGAATTATGTACCATCATTGCCCACACAGTACAAAATAATTGGTGAAGATTTCAATATGCCCAATATTTCTTGGACCTCCTTCACTGCCCCTACAAATCAAGCAGAGTTTCTTGTGTGTATCCAAGTAAATGGTTGACGCCTACACGTCTTAGCATCCACCAGACTAGACCACACCTTATATCTCACTTTTACAACAGGTATCTCTTCTGCTAAAGTATCCGTCCTAGAACGGTTTCCAGGATGTGATCACAACGTGGTCAACCTCATGTTTGACCTAAACGCTGTAAAAGCGTTGACCGACATAAGTTATCGCCAGATAAAATTAACCGACTGGAATACGTTCGCCACTCTGTTGAGGTCATTGGTGCGGAACACATTCTTTCTGACTTCTGACCCTAGTTTAGCAAACGAAATATTCACTTAACACTTCAGATTTTGTATGAATATCTTAGCCCCGGAAAGATCAAAATGCCGTAATGTGTGGTAAAAGCTGTACCACCACTCCAAAAGAGGAATTTAAGCTCAGAACTCTGAAATCACTATACCGAAAAACATTATTTCTGTCTTATTATTCAAATGCGCAGAATGTTTGACACCGTAAAAACTAGAACCAAAATGCCCCACTTAATACAGGAGAAACGTGCGCTGAACGGCAAGGAGAATAAATAAATAAAATATATTTCCAACGCATATGTCAGAAGCACGCTTGGTTATGCGCGATCACTGTGGATATTTGCAAACCATACATAAACGAATAATTTAACAGTAGAACAAACGTGAAGTTTCTTGCAAGAATTACGTGGTCAAAGAAGAAACGACTGTAGTTTATGGAAATTTCACGCACGCAACAGAGAAATAGGTAGTTTGCTTATTTCACCGATTCAGTCTCAAAAAAATAAGATGTTACACTAATTCACTGTTTACAAGGTTGTATGATGAGCGATTTTTCAAATATTTCAAGGTCACTCCGGGAGGGTGTCCAAACGCACCTTTGAAATTTTTTGCTGTTATGGAATAAAACTGGCGTTCGGAAATTGTCAAGATAGATCGGCTTTGGCGAGGAATGGCGGAAAATCCCAAAATCAAGCAGATTTCAACGCAGGATTTCGCCGATTGCTCGAAAACGTCACAAAGTTGAACATCTCGTGAACCGTTCAGCTTAGACGAAGTTCCGTGCGTCCATCCGTCGCAGAACCATTTCCTCGCTCAATGGATAAAATGGGAATCGGGAGGGAGAACGTAATTCCACACGTTAGATGAGAAAATATGGGGTTATAACATTTACTACGACAGGCAATATATATGGGGAATTTTTGACAAAGAACTCGTTCGATATTATTATTTTTGCTATGATAACTGGAATATATAACCCTATCTATTGTTTGTTGTGGTATTTTACTATGCACTCGAGATTTATTCGGGTAAACGGGTAATTGAGTCGACGGTTTGGAGGGCCGCATGAAATGTGCGTGACAACTAAATATCACATGACATCGTTCTGTTGGACTTATTATTAAGTGCCCAGTGCACATTTCATAGCAATTTGGGCATTGCATATACATGAGTAAACACGTCATTAAAATAATGTTGGGTGTCAAAGGCCAAGTGCTAAATGATCTTGTGAGTAAGCCATATAACAAACCGTTTCAAGTGGGCTGTTCTCGACAGGCGTTAGACAGCAGATTGATTGTCTGCGTATTACGCATCTGACGACTAAATGTTTTTCGGACCACACTCAAAAAGGTCGTCAGGTGATACAGAGAGTTTGAAGATGGACATCGTGTTTGTTAACGTAAGATAGCTGTCCAAACCCTTTTTAAAACGCTGAATGTTGTTACTGGCTCTGACCTCACTTGGGAGTTTATTCCAAATGTAGGAATACTTTACAAGGAAGAAGTTTGCACGTATATTCTTCCGGGATATCGGGGTTGGTAAGGTGAAATCCTTATTTCTTAGACTATATGGAGGGCTGTGTTGTAAGCGTACGGTGATCGCTGAAGTAATCGCATCCGAATGTATGAGTTTATACAGCAGCGTCAAGTTCAACTTTAGTCTACGCAGCCAAAGTGGATCAATGCCAAGTTTTCCACAACGTTGTCTATAGGTGAGCGAAGAGGAATATCCTGATAAGCTTTTGGTAAACGATCGTTGAAGGTTTTCTAACACAAGCCTGTCGGACTTGCGTAGGTGGCAGTAAATGAAGGTGCAATACTCGAGTTGAGGCCGAGCACACATTTTGTAGAGCGTCAGCTTCGCAGCTGGTAGGTTGAACGCCTTTTTGATGCAGCCTATTGTTCTTTTAGTTTTTGCTACCTGGAAGCATACTTGTTCAGAGAAATTGAAGGAGTTTGAGTACCGTATTCCAAGATCTCTGACCGAAGTGGCTGTGTCAATATTACAACCATTTAGTGAGATGGAGCCATTGGGTATTTTACAACCATAAGTGAGGATGTTCGATTTGTCTGCTGAGAACGACATCAGCCATGTTCTGCACCACAACTGCAAGGAGGCTAAGTCCTGTCGTATATCTTGTAGACAGAAATTGATACTACTGCCCTGGCGGAATGTGTAAACGATTTTGATATCGTCAGCAAACAGAAAGGGCTTGCCATGTGTAATAACGTCGCACAGATCATTTATGTACATTAAGAAGAGCAACGGACCCAGAACGCTTCCTTGGACCACCCCACTAGTTACTGGTTTTGGTGTTGAATAGTGTTCTCCTATTTTGACTGTTTGAGTGCGACCTTCGAGGTATGACGACAGCCAGCTATACAAGGGATCTTGTATGCCAAAAGATGCTATTTTGATCAAGAGGCGCTTATGAGGCACACGATCGAATGCCTTTTGCATGTCCAAGAGTATGATAATTACCGCACTTCCATCATTGACGGACGTCGATATATGGTTCAAGAATTCCAGCTGACATGTCATACAAGAGCGTTTGCTAAGGAAACCGTGCTGTGAAGGGTTTATAAGGTTTTGTGTCCTTAAGAATTCGACTATGTGCACCTTTATTATCCTCTCAAACATTCGCGAGCAGATTGATGTGTGGTTGATGGGACGATAGTTACTAACGTCCTGCCTTGAACCACTCTTGTGACGAGGCATAATGATTGAGTTTTTCCACTGAGGGGGGAAGGTGCTGGATAAAAGTGATAGGTTGAACAAATTGAGTAGGAGGATGGGTATATCCTCACCTGCCTGCTTGACGACCATTGGTGGGATACCATCTGGTCCAGGATGGATTGAGGGCCTAATGCCAGCTAACTGTAAACGAACACTTCGAACATCGATTAGAACATTATTCAAAACTTTCTCTGATTTTGATGGGATATTAGCAGGTAATGGGGTGCTTTCTACGCTAAAAGAGGCAGCGAAATGTGAGTTGAAGAGTTCGCACATCGTTACAGGGTCATCGACAACCGTTTTGTCTTTAAGAGTAATAGTTCTTATAGCAGGGTCCCTCATGGAATTCCTCCGTCTCATCAGTTGCACTAGTTTCGCACATCTTTGCTCACTACAGAGTGCGAGTTTCTCTTCGTCTATTTGACGAAGTTGCGTCTGACGTTCTATGTGTTCAAACATTTTGCTCATTCGCATCACCAGGGAAAAGTCTAGTGTTCTTCCGTACCTCGACTTAAGCATTTTCAGTTTGTCGGTCTCTTTCGCAGTAAGGATTTTACCTTGTACATACGAGCCGACACGTTTTGATTTAATGGGGGCCAAAACGTCGATACAGAACGTTAGATGTCTGATAAATTCTGCGGTCGCTATGCTTGGGTCCGATGTGCGAAAGAAGGTATTCCAATTTAAGGATCTTAGTAGGGATAAGAAGGCATTCCAATCAATGAATTTGATCGGACGGTAGAATACAACTCTCGGTTTGGTAGCCATATTTAAATCAAACAGACATTTGACAACATTATGGTCGCTTCCAGGGAATTGTTGTAGAACAGATAACTCCGTAGACGGAATGCCTATGGTAAATATAAGATCCAAAATATGCCCCTTCCTGGTGGGCATTAGGACATGTTGGTTCCAACCATTCAGTTGAATGCATGAAAGGAATTCGGCCTGTTTTTCTGGAGCAGAGAATGAGGTCCAGGAGATGCAGTTATCTAAGCGCAGAAACTGTACAAGAGACCCTATTATCTCAGTAGCTACATTACGGAAATAAATGACCGTAGATGATCCCGTAACAATCTGCGAGACCTTCAATTCGTATTTTGCTGCTACCTTCAACATTGAAGAAAATGTATTGATTCCACCTCTCCCTGTAAAAACAACCACGTTCTTAAGCCACGTTACCACTGATGCAGTAAAAATACGCTCTCAGTTAACTAATATCCAACACTCTTACCTTCCTGGTCCAGAGAGTATGCACCCTGTTGCTCTCAAACATGGAGGGGATGACATCCCTCTACTATCGCTTAGGATTTATACACTCTCTCTATCGTTAGGTTCCTTCCCTCTCCAATGGAAAAATTCTATGTCAGCCCCGTTACCAAGGTGGTTCGCGACAAAACATCAACAATTATCGTCCCACTGACCATATATCGATTTGTTCTTGAGTGTTTGAAAGGTAATAAAATGTCGTATGGTTGAATTCTTATTATCACAAAATCTCATAAACCTATCCCAGCATGGGTCCCTCAGCAAACGTTCATGCATGACGTGTCAGCTGGGATTTTTTAATCATGTTACAATATCCGCTGATTCAGGGAATGCAGTTATTTTTATACTCCCGATTATGCAAAAAGCTTTTGATCGTGTGTCTCATAAGCGTCTTCTGATCAAAATGGCATCTTTCGGTATACGTGACCCATTACTCAGCTGGTTTGCTTCATACATTGTGGACCGCACACAAACAGTGAAAATGGGAGATAACAGCTCAACGCCCAGACCAGTCACCAGCGGAGTAATTCAAGGAAGCGTCCTGGAACCGATACTCTTTCTTATGTGTATAGATGATATATATAAAGTTATCAAACATGGCGAACTAGTCCTATTCGCTGATGACATTAAACTTGTCTATACTTTTCCTACTGGCGATCTCAATTCTTCTGTAGGAAATATACGGGAGGACATCATGTCATTAGAGTCTTGGCGTCAAACGTGGCTGATGAAGTTCTCAGCCAATAAATCCACCATTGTCGCACACGGTTGCCACTTACCAGAGGACTTTATAAAGCTGGATGGTCATTCTATTTCAACCGCCAACTCAGTCCGCGACCTAGGTAGACGTTACTCAAACTCATTCAATTTTACTGAACATATATATTTCATAGTAGATCAAACTAGACGAACGATTAGATACATTAAGCACTCATTCTTCCTTCCAGAAGCTCAACTGCACCTTTATAAGCTGTGCGTACGACCCCAACTTGAGTACTGCACGTTCATATATAGACACTTGCGCAAGTCTGATAGGCTAGCTCTGAAAAGTTTCCAACGTGGATTCACGAAAGTTTTAGTGGTTTATCCGTCTTCTCTGAAGTACGGAGAACGCTGCCAGACGCTTGACCCGAATCCTCTTTGGCTGCAGCGTCTCAATCTGAACCTTGCGCTCATGTATAATCTAGTTTATAGCAATAAATTAACTGTCAAACTCGCGATTTGCCTTCAGCATAGCTCAACTTACAACATAAGGAACGAAGAGTTCAATTTGACAACTCTTAAATCCCGTGAAAACTCCTTTCCCATTTTTCCTAGTGAAATATACCTACATTTGAAACAAACTCCCACATGCAATTAGAACCAGTAAGTATATGCATCAATTCAAACGAAGCTTAGAAACTTTCCTGACACTAAAGAACGTCAGGCTGATTTTCAAACTCTGCCTGCCTGCCTGAAGATTACATCTTTGAAAACGAACCTAATAAAATCTAAACATCTAATCTAATAATAACGCAGGGTGGATCTATACCACATGATGTAACGCTACACACACTCCGAACTGACCAAAGCTATCAATTTCGCCATTTGAGGAATTCCTCAGTTTCGAAACTTATTATTTCTCCAGCAGGATAGATCTTGTACACAGCTCTGTCTAAAAATTGTAGTTGCATAACAAAACTACAGTCAACATATGGCAACATCTTAAACATCCCCGTTAGTAGTAACCAAACCTTCCTGGTACACTCTCACTCCGTACTTGACGATTATCAGCTGTGTATAGCTACCAACCACTACGCAATAGCTGTGCAAGTTATAACAGCTTAGAGAACATATATAGCTTAGCCTGTTCGCCTCGTAAGATTACACATAAATACGTGCCTCTTCCTATCCTAACGGACCACCTGATAATCTTCCTGTGTTGCTAAACATCTTTTCCATTCTACAAAACGGCCGTGAATACTGAATCGATATCGAAATTCGGCTGTAGTCATATATAAGGAAAGTCTGTGAATCCATCACTTTTCGCGTTGTACGATAACAAGTATCTGTTAGAGATAGATACTTTATTAACTAACACAAAATTATACATTCTATACAAAAGAATTAGACGGAAAATGTCAGATTTCATTATTCGTAATAATTCTCATAATGATTTTCCGTTCTTCTTCTTATCACGTAATTTTGCTTTCCATTCTTGATTTCACGACAAATTCTAACGCGAGATAACATTCAATAACGTCCGGAAAATCATAAGCCTGTACTAGTTGGACAATTCGTGAAATTCCGTCGATTTGAGGAAATGACGGAGTCCAGTCCAGAAGATCGTCCATTTATCCGGAAAAGTTGGAACCCACCTATCCTCCTTCATTTTCCCGAAAGTTTCTCCATATTTTTCCGATGCCGTCTACATGAACTGATGGCGAAATTCTTCGACTGTTCATTTCCTCTATCGTGAAGAATCCATTTTCTGGCATGACCTTGAACATAAGGCAAGCGTTAAACTTGTGAAGCAAGAATTGGTGTAACAAGTCAACATTTTTTTTAATCGAATATCGAAAATCTTGAGACCTATTGTTCCAGAAGCAAGTGAGCCAACTGCCCCTTCAGAAACTAAAGTTTTCCTTTATTATTTTCTCCCTTTCATTACTTTTTCTCCATAATTGGTGTTTTGGACAATTAAAAATTACGAGTACGAAATGGGGTTCACGTTAAAATGTGCGAACTGATCACGCCTATCTGAGCGTGTTTCTCGAAGATGCGTTGAGAAATATACCATTATTATTTTAAGAAGGGAAAGAACAGAGCAGGAAACGTGGCGATAGAGAGGGCCTCTTGACTGGGCTGTCAGTTGTTTAGAGATTGCAGAAAGCTGCATGGTCAATTCGGAAAACTGCTGCTCCAAAGCGTCTACTTCCGTCAGCTAACTACGGCCTGAAGACACTTCCGGTGAATGCACATGAGATACAGTGTGACTCTGATAACTCTCATGTACTTGGTCAGCCAGCTCTGCAGGTTTATGGAGTGGTGTGTCCTCATCAAGTATAAACAATACTTTTCGAATATCGTCTGGCAGATTTTTGTGCCACAACTCACGCAGAATTGGTTCGTTCACCGTATGTTTGTTCTGAAGCTGTGTCATGTGACGTAGTATTTGTGAAGGGGTTCTGTCACCCAACTCCAATCCTGCCAGAAGTTTGCGCAGGTTCTGCTCGTCGGTTGCTGCAGTTCGTCTGATGATTGTGGCCTTTATAGTGTCGTACGGGCTAACGCTAGGCCGGTTGTAGATAAGGTCGGCGACCTCGGTAGCGACCTGCTCGGGGAAGTTGGCAACTATGAAATCATACATGGACTTTTGCGAGCGTATTCTTCTGGAATCAAAGATAGCTTCGACTTGAGCGAACCAAAGCCTAGTATCACGACTACCGAACTAAGGAAGTTTGACATAAACTGCATTCTCCGAGGCGGTAGGATCTGGTTCAGAAACCGTCATGTTCAGGAAGAAATGAAACACTCAAACAGGGAATCAATCAAATGGGAAACTTTCTTGGGAGTTGTGTAGAAAATGTAGAAAAATAATCGAATACACAAATAGACCCGGGCTCACCAGATATGTAGTGGAACAGAGAGTTGGGGGAAGAGTACTGTTAAGCCCCGACGACCAGTAGTTGTTCGAGCAACGCTACGTGCTCTCGCAACGTCTATCGATAGGCTGGATCCACGATAGTCACGTCTGTAAGTAACGAGCGTCTGTAAATTCTGAGCCCGTCGAGCAACCGATTCGGACTCAAAAAGGAAGACGGTCGTATTGGCGAGTTCCTTATTAATAAGGCGTTAATGTTTAAAAACAATATGAAAAACCAAATAGTGGAAGACAACAACAAACCTCGATATTGAATCCACCATTACGCACGTTCCGAGACTAACGATTCACGTACATATGACCGAATGCAACAGTCACGTAATGGCAAAGCGGTCAGGCGAAAATGAAACCAGGGTACATATGTACAAAGGTTCGGCAAATGAAAGTAAGCAGGAACAAACTATGCGAAAACAAGTTTTACAAGCAAACGGTATGAAGATTTAACAATACATCAATATCAGCATTCAGTTGAGAAATGATTTGTCACGCGCGTAACTTGGGTGGTAGTGTCAGATCGTAAGAACGGCTCGTAATCGGTATAAAGAATTCCAACTTAAGGAGACGAATCAATGAGAAAGGAATGAATAGAGCAGGGAACGTGGCCACCAACATTCTATTAACACATAACAATCATCAAACGCTCACGCAACCGGCCAATGCAACACCGGCCCCCGAATCCAGCATGGTTTCCCAACACTCATGTAACTGTGGGTTTAGTATGTATTGTGAACTGGTTTTTTTGCACACGTGGCTTTCTCACTGACGACGCCACTACCCTCTGCTCCTTCAAGGAGACATATGGATCTTATCTTTTCTGACCGTGCCTCTCTCTGTACCCAACTACAACTCGTGGACGTGACCGTCGGCGCCCTCCACTACTCCGCTTACCACCACTCTGGGCCAAACGCCTACGCGCCTAGGATCTTTAATGAGCAGAACAAGGTCACCAACCTTTACATCTCGTCCCATCTCCTTCAGTTCGAGTTCCTAAGCTTGAGCGGCTTGTCCGGTGACCACGAAATCTCAAGTTCCCATAGAAAGGCTTGATCATTGAGCCACGTCTTGACGCTACACCCCGTGACCACCTTCCCCACTCACATAGAAATCTTTCGTCTAAGTGTGTATCCCACCCGATATTCGCAACTTCCGACCACGGAGAACGAGCGGAGCAATTAACCCCAATGGTTCGTATACCGACGCGATGCAGGCTAACAAGCCTCTCTAAGTGAATGGCTTCTTTGGCGAAGATACGCGAAACTTGAAACAGTCTTCCGATACGTGTCACTGGATTCTAAGGGCCATCTGGTGACTGCGATCACCTAGGTCCAGTGCTGTTGACACAGATGACCTATCGTTCTGTGGTATATCCAAAAGCGCCTCTGCTATGTTAGACTCCCACATTACTAGGTTAAACCCACCCAAGTGAAGCGTTTCACGCAAATCAGACGCTACACATCTGGCAACTTCAAGCGTATCCACTGGTACCAAGCAGTCGTCGACGTAAAATTTCTCAAACACACTTTGGCTAGCGAGCTTGCTAAATCGATGCCCATTAGCAATTGCAGTCTTTCTGAGTGCACACGACGCGCAGAAAGGCAAAGTAGTAGCCCCAAAAGAATGGACCGTGATCTCATACGTGTCCGGTGAGCCAGACATTGGTCCATTACTCCACCAAAGCAAACTCAGTGCCAACCGTCCATTTAAGGTACCCTCACCTGCAAAAACACTTCCTCTATGTCTGAGGACAAGGCTATCAAACCCTTTCGGAACCGTAACAACACGCCCATTAGGTTGTTTGTTAGGATTGGCCCCTGCAGCAGCACTTTGTTCAAAGAATTGTCCTTGTGTTTCGCTGCGCAATCGAATACTATTCGCACCTTCCCGGGTTTATTCGAATTCAACACCGGGTGATGAGACAAATACCACCGGCTAGGTGTCGTATCCTCGCTGGTGTCAACTCTGGATATGTAACCTCTGGCCACGTGTGCCTTGATAATCTCGCTGTATTTACGTGCCGATTCAGTATCGTGGGAAAGAGGTCTCTGAGCCAACCACCGGTTATCTGGGAGGTTTCCATTGTCAAACCGCCACGGTAAGCCAATCTCATACCGACCGTCCTTCAACGTAACTGTGGACTCTACAATACGCTCAGCTCGCTGATCATCACATGAATGAACCGCCTCTTCGGAAAGTCCGCGCGCGGCAAACTCTAGGTCGAACATACGCTGAACCAATCTTGCTAGCTCAGCACCCCTTAAGCAATGAACGTCAGCCTTGTTGTTAGCTGGGAGTGACATGGAACCTCGCAAGGTCCAGCTCAAGATGTTTTTTACAGCGCATGGCTGGAGCCTGGTTTCTGCCCGCTGATCTATTACTAAATGTGCTTCAGGCACGTCGCAACCTATTAACAACCTGACTTTACCTTTCCTCAGCGAGATGACGTGCAGACCGGCCAAGTGGGGCCACCGCTGAACGTCAACCTTGGATATGGTTTCCTATCGTTCAACCGGAAGACCCTTGACAGTGAAGGTCTTGTCGACCTTGATCCTACTTCCATCATCTAAAGATTAAACTTACAAACTCAGCTCTTGGCAACTGATAGTAGCGGTCCTATTCAACGTGCAGATGCTACAGATGCAACCCTAGTCGCTCAGCTAAGGACTCATCTATGGGTGTGGTATCGGACCCGTTATCTAGAAGGGCATACGCATCGACCGTCCCGACTGCCCCAATTAATCTGACAGGCACGAAACCTAGACGAACACCTCTCTCATGCCAAGAGGTGGCTCCACAGCTTGACTCCCTAACTTCGGCCTCAGTTCCAGAAGGCGCCGGATCCGCGTGCATCAGGGTATGATGTCACCCTCTACATAGAGGCTGTGAACACTGAACACGGACCCTGCAATACTTGGCTGTGTGGTTTGGCAGTAGACAAACGAAGCATCGTTTACACATTCTTAGAACCTCGCGTCTCCCTTCTAATGCCATGCTTTCAAATCGTTGGCATGTCCGCAAATCATGATCGTCACCACATACTGCGCACTGGTGTGGCTTATTTACCACTCCGACGACGGTTGACACACGCGGCATCCGTTGAGAGTCCTCGCGGAAGCGCGCGGTCTCAGTTTCACTTATACGGCCCTGGAGTGAACGGGGGATGAGCTGACCATATAGGTTACTAGAAATCGAGATTTGCTTTTCTACAAACTCAAGCAAGTTGTTCAAAGTAGGCTCCCAACCAGTGTTTATAACAGAATCAAACACTTCCGCCCACTTCTTCTGTAATGGACGAGAAAGTCTATCCACGATACGCAGAAGGTTGGTTGGACAACTTAACTCGGAAGGATGGTTTAATTGGGACAGCGTCAACTGAAAACCCTTCATCTGAGTGGCTAAGCGTTGAAGATCGTCAGTGTCTCCCATGACTAGCCTCTGACCGTTAAACACGTCCTTGGTGATAGCCTGAATGATCTCATGCGGCCNTTTTAGCTAGATTGAAGGAAAGTGGTGATTAGACCAAGTTGACGTCTGGACGTGATAATGCATCAGCAGCGATGTTGGTGTCACCACGTAGGTGTCGGATGTCCGTGGTGAACTGGGAGATGTAGCCCAAATGTCTGATCTCACGCGGGGAGTAACGACAAGGATTGGCGTGAAAGGACAATGTTAATGGGTTGTGGTCGGTTTGCACAACAATGTGTCGGCCTTCCAAAAGGCGTCGAAACTAGCGGGTCGCCAAATAACTAGCCAAAAACTCACTTCCGAAGGTGCTGTACCCCACCCGTGCTGGTTGTAGCTTTTGGAAGAAAAAGGCCAAAGGTTTCTGTTCACCGTTTAGGGATTGTTCTAAGACTGCGCCAACAGCAGCGTTTGATGCATACATGGTGAGGAGACAGGCGTTTAGATCGTAACTAATAGAGCATAGTTTAATGGCGTAATATAAGGCTTCTTTCGCCGCTGAGAAAGCTTCTGTGGCTTCGAGTGGGAGCTCAGTGGACTTGTGTTTTGAGTCAATTAGGACAGTCAGAGGTTTTAAAACGCTCGCTCGATTTTGAATGAAACGTCGATAATAGTCGAGTATGTCGAGGAATCGTCGTTGTTTGGTCATTGTAATGGGGACCAAAAAAGTCAAGATTGATTCTTTTGAACTCAAAAAGTCTGAAAGGTGTCGTAATGGCTGTCTTCGGAATGTCCTCTTCGGCAACCGGGATGTGGTAATAGGTACGTACTAGGTGTGTGTTTCAGAGAAAATAGTGGCGTTGACATGTCTTGAAGAAAAATCGTGTATGTGAGGTATAGGGTACCTGTCCGACATTGTGCAGTTGTTGAGAGCGCGGTAATCACCGCAGGGTCGCCAACCACTCGGAGATTTCTTAGGTACCATGTGCAGTGGTGCCGCCCAAGTGCTCTTTGAAGGTCGGATTACGCCCAACTGAAGCATATGTTCGAATTCAGCCTTGACTATTTTGAGCTTGGCAGGGTGCAAACGGCGTGGATGAGAGGAAACCGGAGGACTACATGTTGTAACGTAGTATTCCACGTTGCGCATAACCGTCTCGGTATATGAGCATGGCCGAGTTAACAGAGGAAAATCTTTCAGCAGTGCTGCAAAAGACGGCGTTGTTGGAAGAGCAGCTCGGATGCCGATTGATGCAATCGCCGATTAGGCGCCCTTTACTGTGCAGACAGTAGTGTTGTCAATTAGCATACGCCTCTTCACACCAACAGAAATGTTAAAATGCGACAGGAAGTCAGAACTGATGAGTGGTGTCCGGACATCGGCGAGCAGGAATACCCATTGGAGACGTCGCCAGAGACCGAGGTCGAAAGTGAGTGAACGTTCCCCGAAATTTTGATGCGACCTTCATTCGCGACCTGTAAAGTGTACTGGCCAGGCTGAAGTCGATCATTTGGTTGCGGTGAAATAACCCTGAGCTAGGCTCCGGTATCGATGGGAAACCACAAACCGGTCAATCGATCCCTGATATAAAACAGGCGACTGGTATCTGCTGGGCCAGCGACAGTCGTTGCCGTTGCCGGCTGGCCTGGCGGTTTGACAATGATGCATGGCGAGCTCGGAAGGTGCATGGCCGGGTGCATTTCTTTGCTTTGTGTCAAAAGTTTTGGTGTTACCAACACCACCTTGATGGACATTGAGAGTCAGATCGTGCATGGCTTTTGGATGGGCGCCTCTTCAGCTCTTTAATCAGCATAGCCATACTATCCATACGGTGGCATATGTGCTTTATCAAATGTTTTAGACCATCATCAGTTGTCAAGGCTGAGGCCAACGATGTAGGAAAGGTCGCGGTTGCGGCACACACTGGTTGGGAGAGAAAAGTTTCCGAAACCTCGTCCGCAAGGGCTGCCAACTTGTCAAGTGGACTGTCATCATCCATGGCGGCCAAAATGTGCTTTACCGCAGATGACAACTTTTCCGCCCACAACTGTTTCAAAATGTCGCCGTCAGACTTCTGCAAGCCCAAAAGACTTCTCATGTAACGTAACAGTTGATATGGAGACCGGTCACGTAGCTTGACTGAATTCAACAGGTCGCGCAACAGCTTGGCTTCTGATTTCCCAGTACGCTTTGGGATGGCGTCATTCAAAACAGAATAGAGGAAATCGGATGGGGCTAATTCCAATAGATCTTCCACTTCTGCTGCGACATCAAAAGGAAAGGATTGCACAACGTATGGGAATCTTATTTTCTCCGATGTTAACGGCCAGGTAGTAAAGACGGTCTCAATCAGGTAGGAACAGCCGAGGGTTTCGGGCGCTGTATTCCGGCAAGATTGAAGCAAAACTGCGTTCGCTCTTGATGTCAATGTCCACAATTTAGTCAAGCATTCTTAAAAATAACAGGATGGATGAAACGCTGTATGGAAAAAAACAGTCGAGTTCAAAATTTAGCGGTGGCCGAATCAATCCAGTGATAAAAAATGACCAAAATATGGCAGCACCGAAAGAATCTGTAACAGTGACTTGCGTGTACCAACAGTATACGCATAAGTAAAAGGAAAACGTTTGAAAATTTGGGAATGATTCTCTGGCAAGTCAAAATCTGCGGAATTGGATAGGCCACCGCCCGAGGTGAAATACAACGCCAGCAGGTAGGTCCGGACGACGACTGATAGACAATTCCACACACGACGTGGAATGGCAAACGTCCGGCATTGATAGGGCAACAAACACGCGGAACTGGAGAAAGTTTCACCGTGCGATTAACAAACCAGCCCAAATATCCACGCAAAACGAAGAAGAGAGAGACTGAGCGCGGTAACTCCCGTTCTTATTTCCCGTGACGACCAAATTCAAAAAAGTGATGATGCTTTCAAACAAGTGTACAGATGAAGTTAACGAAACGGTATGTGCAAAATTATAGAAAAGTTACAAAATTTTATAACTAGCTTCAGGCACTTCAATACCCCCCAGAGGGTTTGTGGTTTCTGGACACAGTGTACAGCGTTGTAGAGATAAACGCGGTAATCGCTCACAACCCTATTATGTATCGTAATCTGCTAGCTTTATCGGCCCCGGAACTGAACGTCCTCTACGTCTGGTGCGTTGTTAAGTAACACGAGGGCTAAACTGCTGATGGATGTGAGAGTCTTTGTGGTGGGGAGTTGTTTTCAGTCGATATCGTGTCGGTTTTGCCAACATCCTGATCTGTGTACGCTGGTTTCAGTCGATCAGTGGGTGCGGAATCGTTCCGTCAAAACCTTTCAACGATGGAAAACTTGTCATCGCGCTTAACCACTTCGAAGGGGCCAAGGTATCGTGGTTGCAGTGGTTTCCTCAGGGCATCCTGGCGCATAAGCACAAATTTACATGTGCGCCTATCGGAAGAAATTTTTCTCGGCGCTAATGCTGACTAGTTGGTGTGAAACGAATGTTCAACATGTGTTATCGTAAAGGTGAAATGAAAGGCGTGCCTGGATTTAAGTGTGACGACGGTTGAATTAACTCCCCTGCGAGGTGTTAGGTGATACCGGAAGCTAAGTTCGAGGTAGCACAACCGATACCCTTTTCAACGGTATAGCGGGTTCTAAGCAGAATCAGTGACAGGCGTTTGCTCCATGTCGTTGCGTCGGACTCGGCGGTTATCGGTGCTTTTAATTACCGGTGAATGCGCTCGACTAGGCCATTGGCACAAGGATGGTGCGCAGTCGTTTCAATGTGTGAACAGCCCATTTTACCTACCATAGCTCGCCCATTACTATAAACGTTTACTCATACGTATGTAATTCATCTCCATCATGATATCTTATTGCTTGAACAAGTCCAGCGCACAGCTACGGAATAACCGATGAGCCTTAGTGGTTCGAGATTCCAGACAAAATTTTGGATTTTGAATCGACCTAACCTGAGGCTCCAATGGGTGGAAGAAATCATACTTGTTAGAGCAATGGAAGCTGACCCAAGAAGACCATACTAATCCATTTGTTCATAATTAGAAGTGCAAGTTCGAGAGATTCCGTCTTCAGAAGCAGTGCTACCGTCTGTTTTCACGGCGTCATTCATTTGCATCTCAAGTGGTCCAGTTCTCAAAAATGCCGTCAGAGGAGATCGTATTGGCCCCAACCATTGATGCGTTCAGAATAATATGAGACAAATACCCTAGAGGTACCATGAAAAATTTTCAACCCCGTCGCTTGGCCAACCAATTTTCATTACGAATAGCTACAAGCCTCGAATGGATAACACAAATCGGTGTGGCTGGTGCTTGTCTGGTGCGTTTGATGAATGTCTGCCAGTCTGCATGTTCTTTTGGTAAGTATCTGTGCTAATTGTGCGTCTGACTGCCTGACGTGGAAAACCGGGCTCATGTATCGTACCACATTCTTTTCGCGCATTCGCGACGGCCCTATTGAATCCCAACTTGTCTCTGCCCAAAGTTCTTGTTCTTTACCACCCAGAGGTGAGTGAGCAGAAAGTCGGGGACCTTTTTGGACCTGCAAACTACTCGTGAAACCCTTGATCTGACCTAAACCATTAAAACCGACTTCAGTGACCTTCACCGCGTGGTTCGAAGGCGCTCGTGGGGGTGTTCATTTGTCACTTCTCTGCAACCTCACGCCCATCCTATTCGAGCTGCTTATTCGTATTTGGTGATGACTCCACGGTATTGTTTAACTGGTCCAAGAAACTTTTGTAGCTTTCTGATGCAATCAAATTTCACGTGCTTTTACATGGCTTATTGCTTTTTGTCCTAAATTCTTATGGTGTTTTCGTTCACAATATATCAAAGATTCTCATGGGGTGTGGAGCCAGTTACGCATTTCACTGAACCGGTTCAAACCTCGCATTCAGTCAAGCTCTTTAACAAATCACGAAGATGTTTCATGTTCTTCGGGGGAACGACTGGCGACCAAATCACCACCAGGTTAAACAAAGTCAAAATATGAACCACTTACAACTTGATCCATGAAACGCTTAAAAGTTTGGGTCGCATTTCGAAGGTGCTCTTACAATTCAAATGAATGTGTGATTGCAGTCTTGAGTATGACTCTTTCAATGACGGAAATTTGGTAATATGCACGTCTCAAGTCGATTTTAGAAGAAACGCACTTGGAATATATAGTCGGATTGAAGTCGTGTATGTGGGGATGAAATGACGGTCTGACATGGTGGCATTGTTGAGCACTCAAAAATCACCGCGTGGTCTCTATTCACCCGGTGCCCACTTGGGGACGAAGTTCAAGGCGTGGGGCCCCGTGCTTCTGCACTGACAGATGCTACCAAGGTGAGGCATATGGTCAAATTCCTCCTCAGCAATTCTCGGCTTTTCCGGGGAAAGAGGTCTGGCACGGGCAGTCACTATCTGTCCTTTGTTCACAGTGATGTGCGCAACGCCCTGTTCCTCAGAATAAGTGTGATACGACTGATTCACAGGCTGTAGGTATTTCTAGACCAGCCGAGTATATCTCGAGGGATTTGGTATCGCCATATATATTCCTACGGAATTCATGTTGATAAATTCGCCTTTAGCACCCAAGGAAATCAAGACGTCCAAAGGCGTATGATGCTGAATTTCAGTCGGAAGACCAAAGTCAGATGATAAATCGGCACCCAGAATTGCGGTGTAGACGCCTGTCACAATAAAAATCCAGCGGAACTGACTTCGTATTCCAAGGTCAAAGGTGAGCAAACGTCGACCGTACGTTTGTATCAGGGTTCTGTAAGCAGCGTGTAAGGAGAAGATAGGCTGATAACGTTGGTGGTATCCTGCGGCACATGGAATTACGCGTACCGCAGCGCTGATGTCAATTGGGAAATTGTAGCCTGTGGATCTGTCATAGATTTAGTATCGGTGACATGTGAAGGCGCACCAGGCACGGCCGTCACCATCACTGGCCGGTCAGTGAGTTTTCCTGTCCTGTCGGTGAGGTTGTAAATGTGCAGGGCTGGTGACCGAACGTACGGCGGTATCAGCAGCCGCTATGGTCGTTGTCCGCTAGCGCTACCAGACGTCAGGAAGGTATTCTAGATCGGCTAAATGGTCTGCACGACCGAGAGTGCAGGCTTCAAACCAGTGACTGGACCTGTTTGACCAAACAATTCACCTGCTGTTGCAGGCCATCACGAGGTTGGTTATCATCCGTATTCACTAGCAAGGGCTTACATTGAACATTCAACATTTCTTCAGCTGCATCTGCAAGCTTCTCTAAAGGCACAACACAGTTGAACGTAGCCAAAATCTTACGAGTCGATGATGATAGATTTTCCATCCGAAGCTGTCGAAAAGTCGTGTCATCTGTCATTCCCTCCAGAAAGCGGTTCTCATGTGCCGTAGCATCCGAGGTGGTTTGCGGCCACCCAGGTTAGTTTCAGGAAACAGCTGGTCCAGCTTCCGCTGCTCCGAAACACTTACCCAACTAATTAAAGCGTCTTTTGGCTTACTTTACGGTTGGTCTCCGGGCAGATTGTCGATGGGATCCGAGTTTTCTTCGGCGATATCGATATCATGGTCTGTGACAAAATGCGCCGCGTGCAAAAGACAGCTTCAACTTGTCGAAACCAGGGACAAGGCCAACTGATTCCAAATTCAGACAGGGTGATGTGCACGGATGCGGTCAGTTGTTCAGTTGAATCTTCGTAGTCGGACACGGCGAAAGAGGTGAAGCATCGTTGATGAACAAAAACAAGAAAAACTCTACGTGTCAAAATCGATCCTCTCGATCATTGCAAGTGCAAACCAATAACATTCAAACAGGTATTAGAAGGATTGAATTTCCAGGAAAGCGGATTCACCGAACACTCTTAGTCCCGGACGTCTAGTGATTGGTCGAACCACCATTAGTTTACAGCGTCTGTCGGTACGCTGGATCGAGAGCAGTCGCACTTGTAAGCAGCCAGCATCTATGACTTCTGAGCCCGTCGAGCGACCAATTCGGATTCAGAAGGGAAGACGGTCGTATTGGTGGGTTTCTCATTTAAAAATGTGTTAATTTGCAATAAAGGATTATAAACTAAACAGAGGAAGGTAACGACGAATCTTACTGCTAAATCCACCAACTATACAATTTCCGATATTAACGGTTCACGTGAATATGACCACATGTAACAGCCACGTTACGGCAATGCGATCGAACGCAAATGAAACCAGGGTACATATAAACAAGGGCTCAGCAATCGAAAGTGAGGAAGAAAAACTACGCGAAAACAAGCTTCCTCAGGCAAAGGATATAAAGATTTGGCAGTACATCGACATTGCCGATCGTGAAGGGAATGATTTGTTGCAAGTAACTTGAATGGCCGTGATGTAGCACGTACTCAAAACAGGCAGACGCGTGCGAATTAAATTTGAACTGCGTAACAGACAGTGCTGATGTGCTGTCGGCATTGTTTTAGTTTACGTCTGTGTAATTTATCTGTGTGGTCTTCTGGGCCTTCGGCTCTTACTTGTTCGTGTTACTGCCGTTTACAGGACTGTTGTTAGAACCCCTACTTCGATAGAACATTGTTCTCCGGTTCCTCCGCAGGGCCCCAAAGTTGGTCCGCAAGTTCCAAAGGCGGTTGGAGTAAAAATGGGCGGCCTGGATGATACAGTATTAGTCTTTGCAAGGAAGGCAAGAATGGTAGTCGTAGAACGTGATTTTTTCCAGTCGTTGTGAATAAAAATTATTTCACCACGTACTCCGCTTTCTCACCTCGGTACCTGGTGCACAAATTAAAACAACCGAAGTCTGCGCTACAGACTTACGCCTGTGTGTTTTAACTAGACGTTAAATAGAAACGAAATTGGCGTGTTATTTCTGAAGTTCGCCATGGTGGATTTTGGTTTGGTCGTTTGCGTGTGGCAGTAGTTGTCTGCTAATATATGGGTGCGGAAATAATGTAGGTTTGCATATACGATAATGCAAAATTTAGTCTGTACATCCGCAACTGACGGTATTTTTACTTCCAAGACGTCGATTATATTGCGGCCTCCAGGGCGATTTTTAAGAATCGGGGATTTCACACCTTCTCATAATTCCGGAGGTGCCTGCAAAGGTACGCGGAGGATGACGGTGTTATTTACGTACGTTCCAGGTCATCGAGCGAAACGAGTTGTTTCACAGAGGTACGCAGAATTGTCTTACGGGTATCAGATATTATGAACGAGATGATGAAGACATCACGTGATAAGCAGCTGCGGTTAACACAATGTTCGCCGGCAACTCGTGCGAGCCAACAGCCATATTTTGGATCGTCCTTTGAAATATAATCATGTGAAAATCCAACCCAACCACATAACTCCAAGTGTTTATTCCTGTACACTCAACCTGCAGTGTTTCGGGGGTTAACTGGACCTTCTGCTGGACGATTTTGTTTTATCGCGTCAGTTTGATAGTTGTGCAATTAGGCAGTTGTTGGTCATTGTATATTGCTTGAGTGGTGCGTGCAACCCATTTTTTGAGCTCGTCTCGCCCCCACTGTTTTTAAATCTGTTGACTGCTCGGAGGAGTTCTTTTGAGTATGAGTGTCTCATTACGAAACTATAGTTCATCTTTGGCCTGTTCGTTACCAACTTGTCAATCATTCCCCAAAACCAATCCATCAAGTGAAACTGTTGAGGTTGTCTAAATATTCATGTCGCTAATATGTTCACTAGTGCCGCGGCATTACGATCTAATCCCGTTTCGGATATTTTGGGATCACTGGTTTATCGCTACGCGTTGCTCACCGTCTTCGTGGAAAATCAAACACAGCTTACCCAACTTAAAAGGAAGGACTCAACAACAGCACTGGAGCACATTGCAGCACCTTCTGACCGATTCTGGATGTAGGAGTGAACTCAACCTAAAACACCCCATGAACTAACTTTTCTCGGTTTATTGATTGTCATACCGCTCTTCATATCCTATGTTATTCTGATGTTACTCGACACCACAATCATTCCCAGACACCTATGTTGATGATAACCGGTTCAAACGATCCACTGGTCAGACGCGGATTTTTACTCGCTTCTGTTTGGCGGATACACTAAGCAACTCATGTAATGTGTCGTATACTGGAGCAACCTATCTTTCAGGGAATTCCAGAGAGCAGCACTGACGTTGAACGGGCTCTCAAAATAAGTTCCTTATCTTGTTTGAGTTTTAGGCTCATACAACTGATTCGAGGCGATACTAGATCATACTGTTTTGATGGCGGTTTAAATCCCCGGTATGACTTCAAACGTGCACCAACCCTGACGACCATTTTAATGGTTCGCTATACACGTAGTCCGGTGTACTGTAGTAGTTTCTAGCCTGATATGACCACATTAGTGGTTTCGGTAAACAATGTGACACAGTCGAATGCCAAGCACGCTTTGTGGAGACGGAATGAGTCGAATATTAGAGCACATGTTACTGTTGTTTAAACCGCAATTAATTTAATCAGTGTGAAGCTAGTAAATGTGGCGTGGTTCACACACCTCGTTCGCCTACTTCATTCAGTTAACTGATGGCCCAATCCCTGAGCTTTATTTGCTACTCAGCCCAAAGGCACAAGAGTGGTTCGCAGCCACTGTACTTATAAGGTTTCGGCGGCCCCGGCCCTGGGCCACTCAACAAACTGATCAGAAGCAAGCGCGGAGCTCAAAGTTCCGAGGAGAACCGCAGGCATCCGACATTTTACGACATAGAAGCGTCCGTTTCTCTTGGTAAATATGGCGAATTCTTGGAGAAAATTAACTTTCCTAACACCTCCCCTATTGAGAAATATTGGTAGCGCCATTGACGCGGGTGAGCTGCATTGGGCACTTGGACTTGCGATTTACAGCCAGTTCATCGTCTTGGTTTTGAGGCCGTTAGCTCACTGTTTGGTATGGGATTTGAAGTTGCTGAGGCGACCGACGCGGAAACTTGCCATGTGGGGCGTTTTATCGCGATGTCGAGAAGTAAATCCATTGGCAGCTGGTTGTTTATTCGCGTAGTGTTTGTGGAATAGCTGGGTGAGAATTTGGTTCCAGTGGCGCACTCATATATCACTACGGACCTTGATATCGTAGAGGACTGAGACGTACGGACGCTTGACTGTTGTTGCTGTCCAATGGGGGTGTCATGGACGTTACTCCCTCGCGTAGACTAGACTGCCGACACCAAATCCACGTCGGAATAGCAGTTGTTGGTCTACAGGGCGTTTTTCCACCGGCAACATCGTGTCGAATCTCGTCCTCAGTTTGCGGTCCATAGGGGCTTCAGCGAGTAAAAGTCCGCCAGGAACCGCCAGATTTGGGGTGGTTCTGTAAGTGAACAAGGACTGTTGCAGCACTTCTTCATTCGGTTCCTCCCCGCTAGACTTCATGAATGTTTTCTTGAATCTGTTCACCAAGTACTCCACTTGACCGTTGGATTGCGGGTGGTATGATGGCCAGTGCAGATGCTGAGTCTTGTTTTGAATGCGAAACTCCCTGAACCGGATGGAGCTAAACTGCGGTTCATTATTTGAGGTAAGCATTTCTAGGAGGCCATCTTGGCTGAAGATCCGTCGTAAATAGTTAATGGTGGTTAAGGTTGTAGCGTGCGTCAGCGGGACGATCTCAGGTCACTCGGAGTATGCATCTTCCGGAATGAGATATGACACAATGCCAACGGGTCCTGCAAAATCCGCACGAAGGCGTGACCACGGGTGCTCAGGTTACTTCCACAACTGAGATTCTACGCGCTGCGGGTTCTCAGTAGCTTGACGGCAGTGGCTACATTTCTCAACCAGATCTTCAATCTGGCTATCGATCGCAGGGCAGTAAACATAGCTCATGTCGAGCGCCTTCATGTGTCCTGCATCACAGTGTCCAGAATGTAACTGTCCGAGTGCAGTTTGGCGAGGCGCAGAAGGAATGTCGGCACCGTCAGCTAACAGCAGGCAGGAGTCGATGACCGACAGGAACTCGCACCGTAAGCAGAACTGACAGAGTTCACCAGCTGATAATGTTGATGGTCATCGGGTTTGGACGTATATGACTGCTTGCTGAAGGACGCGGGCAGTTTCGGAGGCGCGTTTGGCATCAGATGCTGCAGATGGGGTTGCGCGGATATCACCGATAAACGTGTAAATAAATAAAAAATATTTCTCAACGCATATATGAGAAGCAGGCTGGGTTATGCGTGATCACTGCGAATATTTACAGATGTTACAGAACGAATAATTGAACAGTAGCACAAACGTGGAACCTGCTGTCAAAAAGAACGTGGTCAAAAAGCAAATGACTGTAGTTTATGGAACTTTGACGCACTCAACAGTAAAGAAGATAGTTCGCTTGCTTCACAGATTCAGTCCAAAGAATAGGAGGTAACACTAATTTACTTTTTACAAAATTGTGGGGGGGGGCAATTTTTAAGAGCTCAAGGTCACCCCCGGGAGAACGTCCATGTAAAGTGAAGCCGAAACCAAGAGGACGCGCGTAGTACGTTTCAAAACTGCGG
>QNGE01006508.1:0-20714 GCA_008508345.1 Paragonimus westermani
GATGATGATGATGACAATGATCATCATGATCATCCATTTTCTGTTCAACTCGTTCTTTCATGCCGTATGCTACAGTGCCTGCTCCACGAATGATCCATAAGATTTGAGTCCAGCAGCTGTTGGGATCTTTGGAGTGAGAAATACTGAGGCAGCTTTCTAAGCTGGGTTTGGAACTTACGCTTTACCCATTGTATAGACAGTTTCTCAACATCCAGTCGTTGCTGTCGGTAGGGTTGTTGCCCAGCAAAAGTAAGAATAAAACGATAACCCACCAACGCATAATCCGAATCTAAGTATGTGCTCCAGCATAAACGACAGTCCTGAATGGGGCCCCACCACATATAACTAACAGCTATGTGGTCCATCTGAGACCAGGCCTGACTGGGAGAAGGTGGACAAGTATCATCATCGTCATCATCATCATAGACAACAATACATCAGCGATTCACACTAATGCTTAACTGCCACACAACCATGGAGCAAAAGGAAACCCGGCATAGGGAGAGAGAGAAGGAAAAAATAAGGGGACGGGAAGGGGTCTAACTACTGAAAATGACTACGTCTATATTCAAACATTCAGCATCAAGGTGCCTACACCTTGCAAACAAACAGCCGAGCTGCAAGGGAGAGTAAGGCGTCATCAGCGAGATAGGTTCCTTACGGCTTTCGCTGCCCCGCGCCATTAAATGCACTCACTTCACAGACAACTCGGACAAACAACGACAACATTCACGCCACTGAGCTTGATTAGCCGCCATCTCGCCAAGAGTCTCCAACCGCCGACTCTGTGAGTCGGGAGGGCCCCAGCCCGGGTTACGAACTCGATCTACAGTGGCCAACTCCTTCGTGAACGACTTCATTTCCCTACGCCAGGTCATTATCTGTCCACCTCGCACCTTACACCAGTCGGTCGCAGTGTCAGCGAACAGTGCTTGGTGTGGAAGACGACTAGCTGGCGTCCTTAATACATGACTTAACCATCAAAGCCTGTGCAAATGTAGGGATTGAACAGAAGAACTCGTTTGTCAATCACTGTCAAACACCCACTTTCTAACCTCTTCGTTACTTACACGCTGGTGCCATCCGATACGAGCGACTGAACGCAGACATCGGTGATAAAATACTTGAAGACGGTTCACGTCGTCTACCCTGCCTGAGCGGCCGGGTTTCGTTGCCGTAAAGCAATACGGACCTCATCGTTGTCTTATATACACAACCTTTGAGCTTCAGAGAAATACCTCTCTGTCGCCAGAGATGCCCCAGATTAGCGAATACCGTCCTAGCCTTAGAGATGCCTGCTTCTACTTCATTCCCTACACCTCCGCCACCACCGCTGATGCAGCTTCTCAGGTATACAAACCGGTTAACAACCTCCATGACTGCATTATCTAACATCAAATCTACGTGATCACAGCAATCCTACAGAAGCACTTTGCATTTTGAGGCTTCAAAGCGCATTCCGAAGTATTTAGCAGAACGCGAAATAGCGTCTAACACTGTTTGTTCTGCTTGAGAGTTGTCGAACAGCGACACCTCGTCGTCAGCATAAACAAGATCAGTCAGTCCTTCACCAGGTAGGAGGTCCACGCCGGCATCTTGTGAGTGTCGGAACACTCCCTCTGGCAGTTTACATAACAGGTTTAGAAGAGATGTTCGTCGGAAACTGAAATGTATCGTAAATGCTGATGGTGATTTCTGGTTAATTGGGAATGTTAAAGGAATGAAGACTGATTTCGCTTCAGGGAACATCGGCGGACTCTTCAAGATCATCCCTGTTACTATTTGTGTTACTGTCTGTAACTGAAGCTGTCACCGAGGCAAGTGGTACACTCATCTATACCAAGTCCAGAAGGTGAGAGTGGTGTGCGGAGAACTTTGAGTCATTTTGGTTGGCCTCCTGCTTCTTACTGTGGTGCCATCACGCACTTGTAATGTGGCACCCTAGTCGGTAGATTTTGAGCCATCCACTAATATTGAGGTCCGTGATTGCATTTCGGCTCTCAAAAGTAGTAGGGCCGCCGGTCCAGATGATTTCGTGCCGGCACTTATCAAAGAAGGTGTGGAGACTTTATTGGAGGCCTTGACGCAGTTGTTTCAACTTGTGTGGACGTTGGAGTTCATCTCTCCATGCTGGGGTCATACTATAATAGTCCCTTTATTCAAGAAACGTACCAGGGTCTTTTGCGAAAGCCACTACTACGTTTCTGGCATTCATTATACCTCGTCGACTCACTGCAGCTCCGGAGGCAGATATTGGGGAAGTTAAGGCAGGATTCCGCCTTGGGCCGGGTTGTGCAGGCCACATTTTTACTCTTCGTCAAATTCTGTTGCGGCGTCATGTGTACCGCCGGCCAACGATTACCCTATTTATCGATTGTAAAGGCGTTCGATTTGGTGGATCGATTTACACTTTTAAAGTTGATTAAACGCAGGGGCCTACCGACCAAGTATGTGAACCTATTGTGAGCGCTCTATTCCCATAGCTCAGCTCAGGTTGTGGTTTACAGTTTTGGCACCAGGAGCGACGTACGTCGAGGCTGCCAGTTTCGCCGTTTTTGTTTAATTGTCATAGACAAATTAATGCAGGACTGCGGTACCCACAATATATCGGCGTGGACCTCCCACCTGGTGAAAGACTGATCTTGATTATGCTGACTACAAGATGTTGTTTGACAACTTTTAAGCAGCACACAATGATAGACGCTACTTCTCGCCCTCTTAAGTACTTCGCAATGTGTTTTGCAGCTTCAAGGTGCAAAGTGGCTCTGGAAGATTGCCGTGATTACATAGATTCAATGTTAGATAATGAAGTCATCGGGGGGTTGTTGACTGACTTGTATACCTAGGAAGCTGCATCAACGGCGGTGGAGATGTAGGGGATAAAATAGAAGCGCGTATTTCCAATCTTGGGCACCGCTGGCAACAGTAAGATGTATCTAACTGATGTTTAAAGGTCGTATGTATTGGACGACAGTGAGAGTTGTATTATTGTATGGCAGTGAAACATGGCCGCTCAGAGTAGAAGACGTGAACTCTGTTGTATTTGACCACCGGTGTCTGCGCTCGATCAATCGTATGGGGTATCACCATCGGGTAAGCAAAGAAGCGGTTGGGAAGCGGGTATTTGGTAATAATTGTCAAACGAATTCTTTTGTTTACTGCTTACATTTCACAGACGTAGATGGTTAGGTCATGTACTGAGGGCGCCAGCTAGTCCTCTGCCCCCACCGAACACTCTTTGCCGACACTGCGGCCGACTGGCGCAAGGTAGGTAGATAATAACCTCGCGTAGAGAACTGAGGTCGTTCACGAATGGGTTGATCACTGTATATCGAGTTTGTCTCTCAGGCTGTAGGGGTCTCGCGACCCACAGAATCGGTGGCTGGGGATGTTAGATGAGATGGCGGTTAACCGACCTCAGCGGCGTGCACGCCGTCGACGTTTGGCCGAGTTGTCTGTGAACTGAATGCATTTAGTGTCGCGGGGCAGTGAAAGCCGTAAGAAAGCTGTCTTCCTGATGACGCCTTACTCTCACTCACAGCTCACTTGTGTTGTTTGCAGGATGTAGGCACTTGGATGCTGAATGTTTGAATTTGGACCTGGCTGCTTCTAGTGGTTAGATCCCTTCTACCATTCTTTTTTTCTTCTCTCTTTCAGTACAGGTTTGCATTTTTTATTAATGATTGTGTGGCAGTTAGGCGTCAGTGTTAACCATCATCATCATCAAAACAGCCATGAGCCTGACCAAAATGTACTGTGGCTCGGGCCGCCGCTTACCTCAACAGTGACGTGGAATATCCTAAAAGGAAAGAGTACTACGAAGGACAAAAAAGATTGAAGAAGACTAAATGGAAGAACTAGAAATGGTATGGATACAGGTACACCATTGACTGCGACACACCGCCATCTCGGATAGCGTCTCTAACCAACGGTTTGAGTGATCACGAGGACCCCAGCCAGGCAGGCGATGCCTGCCCACTTTGCTCAATGGAGCAGTCAAAGTCTTCATATTTCCTGACCACGTTGTTGCTTGACCACCACGCGGTTTAACCCAATCGCTAGTGCCCTCAGTATATAATGCCCGGTACGGTAAACGCTCAGCTGGCATACGGAGAACGTGACCCAGCCATCGCAAGCTGTGCAACGTAACTACTTGACCAATTGATCGCGCATCCCGAACGTTCCGGAATACGCGCCGGCGAACTGCCGCATTGCTCACACGATCAGCCCACTTAATGTGGGCCAAGTGGCGGAGACAACGATGGTCAAACACAGCAAGCCTGTTGATATCTTGCTTGCGAACAGGCCACGTTTCCGAACCATACAACAGAATGGAACGCACACAAGCATTATAGACCCTTCCCTTCAGCGACAACCGAACGTCTTTTCGACGCCACAGATGACGCAGTTTGGAAAAGGCAACTCGTGCCTTTGCTATCCTCGCTGATATCTCATCAGCAATATTACAGGCTGACGAGATAGTGCTACCTAAGTATGTAAAACTGTCAACAGTCTCAAGCGGATTACCTGCAATGAAGAAAGTAGGGGTGGAAATGCCCCAGTCTTGAAGCAGCACTTTGCACTTTGAGGGTGCGAAGCACATTCTTTACAAACCAGCCCGGTCACTCACCTTGTTCAACATGGTCTGCATGTCTTCGGCAGAGGGGCTAAGTAAGACAATGTCGATGACATTGTCTTATCCCCTCAGTGTTAACCACTGGGTGTATGGTTGTCTATTATGGTGATGAAGCCGCACGCGGGTGTGCTCAACGGGGTGGGCGATAAGAATATCAAATTTGGATGTCGAACTATTTCTGCATCATCAAATGGCTCATGGTACAGGAGGCACTGCTAGGTATTTAAATAGGATTGAGGATAAAAGTGGTGTCCGGATGAAAAACAACAGCCGAGAAATGTGCAACCCCTCCCCCCCAGAGGGGCGATAGTTTCGTTTTTTAACTTGTGAGACAGTGACGTTTCTGAATTATACTGACAAAGTTGTTGTTGAACAGTTTCTAAGGAGTAATCTTATCCGTTCTACCTGTTTTTTTGTGGACATGCTTTGCAGCTTCACGTCATAATATGCTGTCCTAAGGTGCCTTTAGATTTGAGCTACACATTGAAACTGTAGAGGTTGTTGATCGGCTTGTATGGGTAACAATATATATCGTAATCGAGTGTGAGTTAAGATACCAAAACTGAGTCAGCGTTCACTAAGCCGGATTATTTTTGGCCTCGGAAAGGCTACTTTAAGGTCAGTTTTACCTTACACCTGCAGAACGTAGTCATTACAAATCGAGTGCCAAACATATTGAGGTACTACATCATTCGCGCTTGTGATCAGTCACACGTATGGTGTCAATGAGTACCAGCTAGAATGTTGTGAAGCTGGTGGAGCAAACGAGTCCATTCATCAAAACTTCAAAAATGTGTACGTTTAATTGGTTATGCTACGCTGAATAATTTCAGCTCATTGTTTACCATGCTGAGCCCTCATTAACTGGTTTTCCTTAAGAGGTTCAGAGAAGTCGAACCGGCCATTTACAGCCTGCGACCTGTACTTCATTCTCATCCCCATGCTAAAAGTTTTGTGAAATACCTAACTTTTCGCGGAGAAAGTTAGCATATTGAACAGTTAATTAAGTCTGGTGGTGCAGGTGAAGTTGTTTCGTCGATTCAATTTTATTTGTCAGAGTGATTATGGAATACGGGGCGCCGAGACCAGCAACGAATTTTTCTTGCAACTGTGCTGACTTTTTCTTCCCACAGACTGTCATTCGAATGTTGTCTCGTCGCTGTGATCGGTGGTTCAAGTCTTAGTCATAGCTGAACATGTCTTAGTTTGTCTTGGTTTGCTTTAGCGACGCGTGGGTGTGGATTATTCTTTTTGTAGTTGTTTGCGCACGATTACTCCTCTATGGGCTCACCGCGTCAGCCACCAGACTTCAGACGATACACTTTCGGGAAGAGTAATGCGGAACACGTGCAAGACTATCCTCACGTACCTGTTAAGTCGGTGTAAAAGGTGCATACAAGTGCAGTAGTATCTTGTTATTGCCAATATGCTGACTGTTTTCTGAAAGAAGAGTTGGCACACGGAAGGCAACTATGATGGAATATTCGACCGCCAACGTTTGGGTCAATAAATATTAGTTGATACTGCGAACGCCTTTTATTTCGCGATTATTGTGCTGTTTCTGTGTCAGCTTGAGTCCATTACAGTATTCGGCTAAAGTGTAGTGCATGAGGATGCAGTTGTCTGCATCTATTAGCGAACGACCAAACTTTCAATAGCAGGCTGTTCACAGGTCTTCGGCTTTCTTGACGAAATAATACGATAACGTTCTTTGATTGGGTACCACCTGTGTAACACGTCGCTTGTAAGTAAACTCAAGGCAATGTATTGCCGTCGCTTGTGGCGCGCATATGCATAATTGCCAAATGAACGCGGAAACAGAGGTTGCTTTATATCCGTAACTTCAGAATATGCCCGACTATGTTGGGTTGGTCATTTCTGTCACCTGAGAACTAACATATATTTGTGGGCACTTAAAAATCTGACCATCCCTCAAAGCTACCGTGAAATATTCCATTGAATGTTAATATAACGGCGTAGTGGTGTTGTGTGACGATTTTAGCTGGACCGCCACTATATAATTTCGTGTTTGGGAGTTTCGCATGTGATACTGTATCAATTTTTTACACCGTCCGATCTATAGTCAGACTCAACTGGCCCCCACTGTTTAAACGTTTACAGACTACTTAATTTTACTGTTTTTCCCAGGTGCATTTTGTTCTTACCTTTCAGCCTACTATGCACCGTTCTTTTTAACCACGCACAGACTTTGGATCGCCGTAATATAAGCTTCTAAAAGAGCTTTAAACACTTTTCGCATCATGTCCGGCTGTGTGTTACCCAGAACTTTGCTACAAGCAGTTGCTACCAATGGTCTGGGACGATATGTGCCGCAACTTCAAAGAATTACCCTTAAATTTTGCAAGTCTCGCATGAATTCCAAAGGTGTTAGGTATTTTTCTTCTTTTATTGCCTAACAAGCAAGAGATTACATTGAGAATCACCTTGTAGATTTTGCCCGACGAAATCCAGCTACCGTCGTATATGTGAAACCTCGGCGCCATCGTCCGCCGTTGCTTGTGGCTGAATATCGTAAGAATTCCTGTTACATG
Organism: Paragonimus westermani; assembly: GCA_008508345.1. Lineage (NCBI taxonomy): Eukaryota > Metazoa > Platyhelminthes > Trematoda > Plagiorchiida > Troglotrematidae > Paragonimus > Paragonimus westermani. The sequence continues at coordinate 7,189 of QNGE01006508.1, forward strand.
CTTGTTCAAATTTCCTTTCAGTTTGCGGAAATTGGCAATATGTACATGCCGCCGGAATGTGCTGTGAAGAGGTCTTCAATTGGATGGAACTGCTGCGCAACCGATCAGGGTTAGATATCATGCCCATGTACAAAAAGTGGTCCACCAAAACACCTTCTATCCAAGGGATTTGGCACCCTTTTTACTCTGAGGATGAAACTGACCATCCCGTGCTTACTCCAGAAGAGATTGTTAAAAATTTGCATATCTTATCAGAACCAAACACGGAGAAATTGCACACAGCTGAAGAGATTTTGATGGAATTGGCACACAAACAGAAGCTTCGATTAGACGGATAAAATCGTGCCAGTTGGTTACTTCCATCATACTAACCAGGATTCACGTAGTGTATTATGTATACCATGTTGTTGTTAAACCACAATTAGCACTTTGCTTGTATATACCTCTAATTTTAGTTGATTGGTTACCGGTCCCCTGAGCTTTGTCTATTTTGATGCGCACCCCATATCTTGTTTTTAGTCGCGAATAAAACGGTATGCTCATCCGCTGCATTTTTTGATTATTTGACAAGCTGATTTTTGATATCTGATACATCAATTGCCATCGCACAAAAGGGTAAACTGGTTCAGCTTTGCAGTCACTGAGGCGTTTTGTTGGTGGTACTCATAAGCCTGTTCGAAGGTACCACTGACAACATCGAAGGACAATTGTTCAGCTGTTAGCAGCAGCCCGTAAAGCCACGAATACTGTGAGCAACGCTTAGCGGCGCACTTTTTGGCAACGTCTAATAACGGTGGTGTGTAATGTTACCTCCCTTAAATATCACAATGAGTGACTTGAAGGGCTTTCTCGAGAATCAAGTATGTTAGATGGGATGTAACATAGTGTGACAACTGTGGGAAGAATTCAAACAAAAGTGTCGACATGACATACTGTCAACTAGTGTATGGTTGTTATTATTTAAATGCAGTTTGATTATCAGCTTTTATTTATTGCAATACAACATTATTACCGGAGTCCTCAAGGACCATTTCACTGAAATCCATTTGAGCACCAAAACGTCTCGTAAAAATGGAGGGAACGGGTTTGTCATGCGATTGTGAAGTGAATTAACCGCATCCATTTGGCGGTGTTCCTAATACTTTGTTTCTCAGTCATTTTTCCTGGCCGTTGGTCACCCCTCATGGGTAAACAACCTAGTTCATGTGACTCACGAGCAAAATGAACTGCAGACAAGTATTCTCAACTTGACGGTTGTCAAAAAACTGGGAAACGGCGGTATGATCACTGCCTCTCATCAGCTAAGCGAGCAACACAGGGATGAGTTATATACTCATTAAAACAGTGTGGAAAAAGTCATGGAACTACTTGTGGTCATGTACATATTTGTACAGGTAGGTATCGGAACAGAAAACCTGTATGAAGGTCAGCCTAATTAGCGAAACAGCTCGGACTCGAATTTCGACGCGAGCGATTCATAAAGGGCCGTCATTGGTAAAGACAATACTTCTCCATAGGAGCAAAGCACCGTCAGTGAAACTACAGCCCGTGCTGGAGAACATAAGCCGAAGTTAGAATTTTTTTCAGAAGTCTGTGTTGAAACACTTGTTAGTGTGATTATGAGAGTACAAAACGAGCAGCTGAATGTTATGTGAGGAAGACATCCACAGGGTGGCTTTGTTTGCCCTTCTTGATTTGTCTCCGTCAGTTCAAATATGGTACAGTCTAATCGTACAGCACTAACTTCATCGGGTGTAGCTTGAAAGCAGGCTGTTCCAGTCAGCATTTTTCACTCGAGATTTAATCTTATGTTAATGCGAATGTTACAGTGGAGAAATTCGGTAACGGCGACGTGGACATGCACTCACAACTAACAATTTACCGCAACAGGAGCACAATAAACTGTTTCTGCGCCACTTCCGATAAAATGACGATCTCCTTTTAGTCCCCAGTTAAGTGCCAAACCTTAATGCAACAAGCGGTCGTCTATCGAACCCATACGGTAACAAAGCTTCTGGCGCCCGAAGTTTTCTCCTTTGTCAGAGTTGAATTATCAACAGGAACCTGAGTTTGAGATGTCAGGTTTAAATTGGGGCATACCATCGGCTCATCTGTAGAATGGGACATGGTTCATAGTTAAGATGATTGCATATTCGACCGTACGTGGATGTTTCTTCCCACACTTTACAACTGACATCCTCGTGCATACTTGAATATTGCTATATAGTGCTGTACTTGAATGTTGTTTACCAGTCGTAAGCTTTTTGTACTTCAAAGTGCACACCAATGTTCCCCGTTATCGCAGCGAGCTGTTTCCAGCTCTTGGAAGCTTTCAAGATCAGTAGAAGCGGTTGTTGTTACAAAGGAAACGAAATTTATTAAAGCACAAAAGGATAATGCTGTGCTTCACAGACAATGACAGATAATCGTGCGTTAGTAACTGCACCCGTTCACCACGATAAGAGATTCATTTTATCCTACGTTGATATTTTCAGACCGATAGGACTCATCCGACGCCGAAATTGACGATTTGAATGGCTACAAATGACCTAGGTTGAGGTTCACGACGAAATGCGTCGTGTGAATCGAGCCTAAGGAGAATCGCATAACCAGTCTGTCACACTTAGCTTGTTTCGAGGAGAAGAATCCAGAACTGTCGATAGACTCGTTGGGGAATTGCTTAATGTTCTTGCTACAACCACAACCAGTTTGGTCAACGGGACGGAATGATTGCACCGAGTGCAAATAGACCAAAACTGACCATTGTCGCCCGATACGACCATGGATTTTAACTCCATTTTGGACTGCGTTGATTTGGGCGGCTTTGGTTCAGAAGTATGGTTTGAATATACAGTACTGTACGATCTTCCACGAAGACGTTGAGCAACGTGTAGCGATAAACCAATGATCCCAAATATCCAAAACAAGATTGGATCGTAATGCCACGATGAGCTTGCTGTCTTTCATACCGGCTAGATGTTGAATGGCTCCGCTGATACCAATGGCAATGTACAGCTTGGGAGCGACAATTTTTCCGGCCTGGTCAATCTGCATATCATTTGGGGCGAATCCAGCATCCACTGCTGCCCGCGAGGCACCAATGGCCGCATTCAACTTGTCAGCCAGATGGTACAGCAACTTAAAATTATCGCCACTTTTCAAGCCCCGATCTCCAGGAATTACAATACTTGCTACATTCAATTCAGGTCGATCGCTTTTGTGTCGTTTCACACTGACGAAGTCTACCAGATTTATAGCCTCAGCATCCGAGCTTGGAGTAGAGATAGGTTCGATGAGGGCTGGTTTTTCGGTGGTCGTGGGTAGAAATGCTGTCGCTCGTATGGCCAAACATTTAATCGGATCAAGAGACTTCAACGTGACCAGGGCGTTGCCGGCGTAGATTGGGCGTTGAAAAGTGTCAACACCGTGAATAGCGATGACATCATTGATCGGTGATACGTGTAATTTGGCCGCCACTCGGGGAATCAAGTCCCGGCCAAATGTAGAGCAACCGACCACAAGGTATGAAGCAGTAACCTTTGACTGAGCAGCCAGTACCAAGAGAGTAAGTTTCTCTGCTATCCCGTTTTCGTAAACAACGTCGCCCGCAACAAGCACGCGAGTGACACCAGAAATAGACGCCACTTCTCCCGAAATTCTCCCGCATTTGAATCCAGCAACAAGGCAGGAAACCTTACCGAAATTTTCCGCCGCCGATATTGTGTTTAGATTTTCCATCTGAACGTTCAACAATGACCAAACTGTTAGAACACGAAAACTGGTAGATGACAGGACTTACAAAGCTCCTAAACCATGTGGGTCGTCGACACCTCAGCTCTACGGCCTCCCTAAAACACAAATCTGGGATGCCTCTTAGGCCTATCCTGGCAATGACCAATTCTCCGTACCATAGACTGGCACGTTGGTTAGTCGAAATCCTAACTCCATTGAAACAAACGTTTCAAACACATTCTATTAAAGATTCTTTTGAATTGATCAGTGACTTAGAAAACATCAATCTTGCTAATGAGTTGATGTGTTCTATAGACGTTCAGTCACTATTCACGAATGTCCCGTTACACGAGACAATCGATTTTATTGGTGAGCTCGTTGAAATGAGCCACATTACTCTGCCTCTACCTAATGATATTCTGAGGGAAGCATTATTGTTATGTACTGAAAACATCAGCTTCCGTTTTCTTGATCGGTGCTACCGCCAAATAGACGGGGTAGCCATGGGAAGTCCATTAGGGCCCATCCTGGCAGACTTTTTCATGTTAAAGATTGAGCGGGAGTTAGCCACAGACATAGCGGGTCTGTCATATTACAAACGCTACGTCGATGATACACTAGCGTTCAGTCGGTCCAAGCAGGCAATAGATAACCTAGTGCAGCGCCTAAATAGTTGTCATCCCAACCTGAAAGTAACATGTGAATTTGAGACCGACAACTGTTTGCCGTTTCTAGACATACTCATTAGTCGCCGGGAGGATGGCTCTATCAAAAGAGCCGTCTATAGGAAATCCACGTGGTCGGGTCAATACCTGAACTTCGGTAGTTTCACACCGGTCCATCACAAACGCGCACTGGTGAATACACTATTCACACGAGCAAGACGAATCTGTACACAGGACAGTCTTGCGAAGGAATTAGACTTGATCACATCTATACTACAATCTAACGGGTATCCAAAAAGGTTCATAGAAAGGCATAGTAGACCGAAACCACCTTCCGAACAGGTGGCCACAGTTAGAAAAAAGAAGGTTTATATAGAATTGCCTTTTAAAGGTGATTATAGCATGCATCAGACAACCCAAAGACTAGTGAATTCGATTAAACGAACATTTAACGCAGCGGAACTCTGTGTATTAGCCCGGACCCAGAAACTGCCTGTCCCTTCAATCAAAGGAGATCAGCCTGTCGGTGCCACCTCACATTGTGTCTACCAATTTACATGTAACTGCAAAGAAAGTTACATAGGCAGAACCGAGAGGTGCTTGATCTCCAGAGTGAAGGAACATTTGCCTAAGTGGGTGCAGAGCTCTGTATTACAGAAGAACGACAGTGTTGTTGAAACACGCAAGCAACCGGCGTCCGCAGTCGCAAGACACGTCCTGACCACTGGTCACGTTATCGACCCAATGTGTGCATTCAGAATCTTATTACGTCACTCCAATCCAAGATTCTTGCGGTTTGCTGAGGCGGTCGCAATCAATCGACTGAAGCCGACCTTGTGTGTTCAGAAACAATTGCTCGTAAACTTGACCCTTCCCTGGACGTAGTGACCTTTCCTAAACCACCGATTGACTATCAACCCTGCTCCCTAACTGCTCGATATAAAAAACCCGTTTCATGTTATTGCAAATTTGGTACTGACGAGTCAATACGAAATGCTTGCATCTACCAGTTTTCGTGTTCTAACAGTTTTGTTCAAACTTCTGAAGGGAATGAACTGTTTCAAATGACCAAACTGCCAGCAAATCTTCTGGTGGGAGTTTTAAGAGAAATAAGGGAGGCTCGCAAAAGCCGAGCGAACATCACTGGACGACAGACAACCAAAACTGGCCCTGAATATCGTGCGCCCTGATCATGTGAGTGATAAACCTGGTAAAGGGTTAACAAGCGAATGAAGGGAGACGAGCTGAAAATTAGAGCAGCTTTGTCATCGCCGGCACAGCCTAGAACAGATCCTCCACAAGACCATAGTCAGCGACTTGAAAAATCGGAGCCTCCGGATCTTTGTTAATTGCTGTCCATTTGCTCGTGAACTCCATTCCTGTGGCGATTTCGGCTCAACGGCCAGCAATGGATGTGCTGGCCGTCCAGACAGTACAGGTAATTTGCTCCAAGGCGTCAAACGCCACACCTCTGATTAGACGTAAATTAGTAATCGACGTCATGAATGGTATGCAAACGGGCGATCTCGCTTCGTGAATGAAATTTAGATGCACTTGCATGATTGCTGCACCGGACGTGGTAAATTCGTCCAGGTCCCTGTTACACGCTAGAAAAAGCTCAGCAACCGAAGATAACTGGCAAACCTCCGCTTTTTTGGTGCCCGCCCTTTCTGACAACGAACCAGCACGACGTTCTGGCGAGCAGTCTCTCGAGTTTGAAACCGAATTGTGCCGTGTTTCTGATCCTCATATTCACAATTTTAACGTTGTCCTTCACTTGACTTCGCTCGTGAACAATGCTACGGATCGACGGCTCTTTTTCACGGTCTCTGATGACGATGAGGTCGAATCCCGCGCCCAAACTGGGATGAAGAGTACTCTGAAGCAGAGTGGACCCTGTTTAATTGGGCCCCAGCGATTTGTCGTTTATCAGACTTAGTACTTTGGTCGAGGCACAGACCAGAAAGAGGTTTATTAGTCATGTGGTGACTATCACGTCGGGCTCACCAATTGTTGGAACTGATCCAACAAAATAAAACCCTGACAATCGATCGACAATGAAAAGCCAAAACTCAACGCGTTGACCCCGTGTATTATTACCGACCATGGAAACTAGTGTACAGAGAGATACGCCAAGCTAGCGATTTGTTTTTTAACCCCGGGCCAGATGTTACAAAATGAGTAGCTTGACTAAAACAAAATCAGGTGCAAAACCAAAACCATCGAAAAGGTACACATGAATGCGATTATCAAAATATTACCTATTATGGTCGCTACAGTCATATCTGCATATGCTGTAACAGACAGTAGTTCGCATGGTTTCAAAAGAACCTTTACGATTACCTCCCTGATCTTCTGGGATAGACTAAACACTCAGACATCATTGTGCCTGCCAGTTATATGAATGCACAGCTTAGTCGTCTTGCCTCAGAGAAACGGCTAGGTGGTTTTGGTGTTCGAGCGCGGCGCACCGACAACGGCGACCAACTGCTATAATTATGTGCATTTTACGGACTCCATCTATCGGGTTGCGTATTTCAATTTAGACAATAATAAGTCACGTTGAGACCACCCTCGACAACTCAGCCATGGCCACAAGTTGATCACACCGTCGTCAGCTACCGGTGGCACTGTTCCATTAAAGATCGTTGCCCATTTTGTAACAACCACTTTGACTCGGCTCATGTCGTTGTTTGTGCTCGCTTTGTCGTATCGTTCGTTCAGAGATCATCTGGTCACAAAAATGGTTCAGCTGGAAATCGCGTGACAAGGGTGTAAGAGATGTCCACCAAACACCACGGGTAAGTAATCTGCCCAGGTGGAAACAATAAAGGAGCACCGCAAATACAAGTGGATTTTTGCTGATCCAGCAGAACTTATGAACAAACGTCAGCCTCGAATACGACAAAGGCCGCTGCTAACTAAACGAAAGGTCTGCGCAAGGACAATGGTGTCTACTTCTCAACGCAAGCCAAAGATGGGAAATACACTTCTGTCATTGAATAACCGGACGCTGTTTTCCCTGGTTCGTGGTTGTGTTAGTTGTTTGCAAGATGCTTGAGATTATATGTAAGAGACGGATTGCGAGTTAACAGGTTGGTGCGGCGACTTGACAGCACATTTTTCTGGAAGGTTCGAGGTCTGAACCAATTCATTCAGCCATGTGACGTTCCCGATGGTCTTTTGTCGGAAGTAGAATTGGTTTTGGAGCTTGAACTGTTGAAGAGCAGGAGAGCTGCTAGTTCAGATCTTCCAGTACCTTCGGAAGATGACGATGGAGGTTGTCTTCTTAAGTGACCACACTCCTCTAAATACTATGGAAGATTGAGGAGATATTCCGACTGTTGGTTATCAATAGTCGTCTACCTTTTTACGAAAGAGGCCAGAATATCATGTGGAAGCTACAGACGCATTAACCTTGTCTTTACCTTATCCAAGGTGCTCACGGGTCTCATAATAGGGAGGCTTGTGAAGTATAGACAACCAGACAATACAGGCAGATTTTCGGACTGGTCGCAAATGTATCGTTAATATTTTCATCTAACGGCGGAAACTGGAACATCGACACTCCTCTTCTACGCAACTAGTCGTATCATTGTTAGACTCGAAATCTGATCTTGTTTCGGTTGCTGTTTTTGGCACAGAAGTACATCACTGTACTGTACACTCAGAGAAGGTGCACAACTTGAGAAAACTGACGTATTTCACAGAGGAAAATGTCAGTAATCGGTGGATGTTAGGTAACGAATATGCTGTCTAATACATGTGAACCTTATCAAATGGTACAGACAATTTCACACCGTTAATTCAGTGTATTTTTCGTTGTCAAGCATCCGACTATCAAAATTCTACATGAAGGACTAACTAAAAAGACCAACGTTAAAACCATATGAAAGCCAAGAGTTAAAACACTTTTGTATTTGAATAATGCAAGTTTTCTGAAGAAAAGATCAGAATTTCCGCGAAACCTCGGAATTCATGAGGACAACTTCTGGAGCACTTCTCGCTTATTGAAACCGGGTATTTATTCACTCATTGGCGCCACGCACTGAGCCACATTCAGGACTGTTCGTAATTCCTCCAAACTACAGATGTCACCTTTGTACAGGCCCGCAAACAACTGGCACTTAGCATTTCCAGCGAAGCTGTTTGTGAGATAAACAGGTAAGCCTTTCTGTCCATCATCCATAGTATAACAAGGAACGCGAATCACGCCTTGAGTCTAGGAGGAGACATAGGTTAGAAGAGAAAATTACATACTTACCTCATATCCATACTCCTGGGCTGCTAGGGTGCATCGTTCAAGATGTTTAAACTGTTCAGTGGAGACAGGTTTGGCAAAAAAATACAGCACATGATGAGAACGTGGACAGTAATGAGCAACAACAAAATCATCGTTTGTGAATGCCAGTTCAGGCAGATGGTAACCTATTTCTTCCGCCACCTCCCTATTTAGTCCGGCAACTACATTCTCGTCCCCTGGATCAATCAAACCACCCGGAAATCCAACGCTGCCGTCAAACCGAAGTTGCATCTGTTATCTTGCAAAAACGTAATCAATATAGTTGATGGTTACCATCACGTGCGCGCGAATGGGAAAACGATCAAGAAACCGGTCATCACTGAGTGAATAATACATCCCGTGCGCGGCGCTGGCGTGTGACTTCTTCATACATTGTTCGAGGTTTGAGCTCATCCACTGGTATTGAGGAAACCAACTAGAGCTTAAAGTACACATTACATATAGGAAACTAGTAGTCACTCACAGTTGTTGCAGCGCAGTTTGGTCCATTTCGGTTAGAGTGTAACCTGGCGAAACGAAAGCATGCGACAGCAATATATGAAGGTGTTCTAATGAAGTACGGAAGATTTCGAATACAATAAATACAACGAATAGTAGCAAAGTAAACGCAACTCGGCAAATACGACAACGAAAAAGCGTATAAAAGTTTGCTCATGCATGCACCCCCAGCGTTATGGCGCAGAAAACAAATATGATTCATCAAGCGACGATAACATGTACCGGCCTGGAGATTTCACTGGCCTGCCTGCGGTATGGTGTGTAAAATAGTTCCAAAACTCAGTTGCATATTGTACCTAGGCTATTAAGAAAGCTCGCATGATGCATGCTGTCCGATTGTTTGTCTGCATGTCACGTGACTGTGACGCGAAATCGATGGACGCATGTGTCACACTCTGCCGGTTTAATCGCTAGTCGACGGTCAGTCTCTAATCTCTCAAGCTATTTCGCGTGTCGGTGCCTTTTATAGCGCTATCAGAGACCACCTGTACACTTCGTCAAATAAAGATTTGGACTCTCTCCTCAAAGGCCTTTTGCTTTTCGCGTCTGATAATTGCGTACCTGGGGAAAACGCGACTTAGTGCGACGAGCACTAAATTGGTGAGACCGTTAGAATAATGTTTGTTTTCCACAGGTATATCCTTTGTATAACTGTGAGTTGCCATTTTTTTAAACGTTTTACATATTCATTTTTTTAAATTCCATTTATTATCTATTCTGCTTTAATGGAGGCTCAACCGCGCGTTTTGTCAGACGCTCCGGTCAGTGCATTAGCCGTACCGTTTGCACCCTTTAGAGAGAATAATCCTAAATCGTGGTTTGCTCAGTTAGAAGCCACATTTGCGCTACGACATATCAGTTCTGAGCTAACGCGTTTTCATCACGCAGTTGCGGCACTGTCACCTCACGTCATTGACGAGGTGGACGGTAAACTGGAGTTACCGGACTCCACGTTAGCCCTACGAGCAACTTGAAGCGTCCGTAATTAAGCGCGTTGGTTTGTCCGATCGCTAACGTATTTCTCAGCTTCTGAGTGCGACCGAGCTCGGTGACCGTAAACCATCGCAGCTCCTTCGCCACATGAAGCGGTTAGCTGGCACGACACACATAGAAGAGGCTCTACTTAGGGAGATGTGGCTACAGCGTTTGCCTAAAGATATCCAAAACATTCTTAGCGCGAACCCATCAGCAACCTTGGCTGATGTCGCCGAACAGATCGGGAACAATACGGCACCTCTGTTTCCCAGCTCGCTTCGAATAGTCAGGGCGCAATTGCCACTCTAACTGCTCAAGTTGCCACCCTAACTAAACAACTTCAGGCCTTAACGACGCAGCGTTCGAGGTCACGTTAGACTACCCCCATTCGACGACACAGTAGCCACGCAGGGTCACGTGATTCTCGTCAGGCGCCGCCGAACGCTAATCCGGATCACTGCTGGTATCACCAGCAACTTGGCAAGGAAGCCCGACGATGCCGACAGCCTTGTACCTTTGGTCCAGTCAGCAAACGGGGCAGCCGAATCCACATGGTTAACCACGTAACTCGCCCGCCTGGTCGTCTCTTCTTTCTAAAAGATCATGAGTCGGGGATTCGCTATCTTATCGACACAGGTGCCGAGGTCAGCGTGATCTCACCTGAGGCCCACGATTTAAACAGGTCATCTATTTCGAATCTTCGCGCGGCCAACGGAAGCACTATAAAAGTGTTTGGTCAGCGCTCTCGCACATTTAATTTAGGTCTCCGTAGGCCTTTCCGCTGGATCTTCACGGTCGCCGACGTCCAAATGGCGATTATCGGTATCGACTTTCTCCAGCACTTCGACCTTTTGGTAGATTCCAGACGACACCGTCTAGTCGACCAAACGACAAAGCTTACAGTTACAGGGATTTTGACCGATAAGGTATCAATCAGTCCCGTATATCAAAGCTCTACAAAACTAAACTCCTTTAGTTTCCTAATCGATAAGTATCCGACTGTTTTTCGACAGTCTTCATCTCTGCCTGCCGTCAGGGGTTCCACGAGGCACCACCTAGTCACGACAGGCCCGCCGGTGTTCGCCAAAGCTCGCAGGTTGACACCAGACAAGCTTAAAATAGCCCGCGCTGAGTTTGAGCACATGCTCGAGCTCGGAATCATTCGCCCGTCCAGTAGCCCTTGGGCCTCTCCACTCCACATGGTCCCTAAAGCGTCAGGCGATTGGCGCCCGTGTGGAGATTATCGTTCGCTCAACAACGCCACAATACCCGACAGGTACCCGATTCCGCACATACAGGACATCACGGCTAGCCTTCATGGTACCCGTGTTTTCTCGAAAATTGATCTGGTGCGCGCATACCACCAGATCCCGGTTGCGGATGTGGATGTTGCCAAAACAGCCGTCATCACACCATTCGGTTTATTCGAGTTTCTACGTATGCCGTTTGGTTTGCGAAACGCTGCACAAACGTTTCAACGTTTCATCGACGACGTCACACGGGGTCTGGATTTCGTCCACCCCTACATCGATGACCTATTAGTTGCAAGCGCGTCTGAAGAAGAACACCAGATTCATCTGCGACAGCTCTTCGACAGATTAGCAACTTTTGGCATAACGATTAACGCGGAGAAGTGTGTTTTTGGTCAATCAGCGATAGAGTTTCTAGGACATTACGTTGACCAGCACGGTATTCGACCGTTAACCGATAAGGTAAGAGTAATCCGCGATTTTCCCCGTCCTACCACCCTCGCCGCTATTCGTCGATTTAACGGGATGGTCAACTACTATAGGCGGTTTATTCCACATTGCGCTCAGCTTATGCAGCCTTTAACCGATTTACTCCGCGGCCGTGTCAACGGAGTCGTAGAGTTATCACCAACAGCCATCGAGTCGTTCGATAGAATTAAGGACGCATTAGCCACCGCCGTTATGTTGCACCACTTCAACTCAGCCGCGGAAATAAGTGTAGCTGTTGACGCGTCAGACACCGCAGTCGGCGCCGTACTTCAACAGTTCGTCGATGGACTCTGGAAACCGCTCGCTTTCTTTTCCAGACGTTTACTTCCGGCTGAAACTAGGTATAGCACGTTCGGTCGTGAGTTGTTAGCAATTTACTCGGCCGTTCGGCACTTCCGACATGCCCTCGAGGGAAACCAGTTTGTGATTTTCACCGACCACAAACCGTTGGTTTTCGCCTTTCGCAGTAGGTCTGAGAGACATTCGCCCCGCGAAGTTCGCCATCTGGACTTCGTATCCCAGTTTACGTCTGATGTACGCCACGTTTCTGGCAGCGATAACGTTGTGGCTGACGCTTTATCCCGAGTGTCGGCACTAGTTGGTCACGACTCAATCGACTTAAACGCTATGGCCAACGCACAACGTTCGGAAAATGATTTCCGCGCCTCCTGCCAACAATCAGCTCTACGGCTGACTGATCAACCTTTGCCAGCGTCTGCAGACACTATCCTTTGCGATACCTCTACTGGACATCCACGTCCAGTAGTTCCTACTCTTTTCCGACGAGGCGTGTTCGACACGCTACACAACATAGCCCATCCTGGCATCCGGGCCACGGCCAAGCTCATTTCCGATAGGTACGTCTGGCCTGGTACGCGAAAGGATCTTCGCACGTGGGCACGATCTTGCCTAGCTTGTCAACAAGCTAAGGTTCACCGCCACGTTCCGGCCCCGATTGTCCGATTCCCTTTGATTACATCTCGAATTACACATCTCCATATCGACATTGTAGGTCCTTCCAAACTTCCAATGGAATGACATGTCTCTTGAAGGTGGTAGATCGTTTCACGCGGTGGCCAGAGGCCGCCACCATATCCGACCTCCGTTCTGAGATTGTAGCATCTCATGGTTGCCCCGCCACAATTACGACCGACCGTGGCCTTCAATTTGAGAGCGGACACACTGAGTGCGCCTGGATGTCATGGCACGCGAACTACAGCATACCACCCGGCTGCAAACTGTATGTTCGAACGCTTCCACCAACAACTAACAGCAGCCATCGCCGCGGTCGATGCAATCCATTGGACAGAAGCCCTGTCAATGGTTTTACTCGGCATTCGCGCCGCCCTCAAGCCGAACTTCATGTTTCCAGCGCCGACCTCCTGTAGGACCAACCACTGCGTCTTCCTGGCGATTATTCCTCAATCGTCTATGACGCAACTAAACAAATGCTGAAACTGTCAGACAGTTTACCGTAAACCCTAACCTGAGCTGAGGTATGGGAATAGTGTCGAGAGTATGTTCACGTACTTCGTCGGCACACCTCTGCGTTTGAGCGACTCTAAAAGTGTAGATCGATCCACTGAATCGAACGCACCTTTATAGTCGAGAAAT
>QNGE01006509.1:0-31130 GCA_008508345.1 Paragonimus westermani
GTCAGCCGTCTATGATGATACCGAACAACCCCGTTGCTTTGTGTGTGTCCTACCACATTAAGGGCGGCTAATTTTTATATATAACAAAATATCGCTCAATAAATTATTGCAGTCGTCTTTACTATAGTGCCAAATTTCCATCTGTCGGGTGAATAGATCAATAACTTTTCTTCATTTGGTGCCAGGATAACCCTGTTGTATTCATTGAAATCCGCTTTGTGACGCCCGTTTTTTGAACTCGTAATCCACAAGGCAAGCCATATCATCTGACGCGGAATAGCACGCATTTCTAGTGTGCCTTACTTAGTAGTCAGTGATCCATTTCCATCAAACTGAACGTCCCTCGCATGTAATCGGTTTTCACAGTCAGTAATGGGGGTGCCAATTAGATTTTTTATTGCTGGCGCTCGTGTGCTTCACAAGAGGCTGTTTTTAGACATCAGGATTGCAGTTTTGATGAGATGATTCCCTAATTTCTACTTCGGCCAGCATTTCCAGAAGTGGTTACACCCATCTGCTTGTAATGTACCGTGCTCACCCTGTGTTTATACTATTCTCTTCTGTCCAATTCGATAAGCTTCGGTGGTGCCAAACAGCAAACGATTTTGAGATTCTAAAGGGCGAATTCGATATCGAGTCTATTCGCCGAGCCTTAAAGTCCATATAAACTTACCACGTGGTTAGGCTGAGTGCTGTGAATGCCATGTGATTTTGTGTCACGCTGAACTCTGCGGGTGTCACAACCGTCTGTCGTGAAATGTGTATAAAGTGAGCATGCGGTAGCTTGGAGTTAAGACGGGAAGACACTTACCAATCTGTTGATGATTGTAAATCGCGTTCGCCTCCCATGATAGGGTTTAGTGTGCATTAGAATTAAATGGCGAAACGGGTCGGGAAAACCGTAGATGACTTTTTGGGTACACTAGTAGTCGAGTCGTTTGTTTGCATGATAAACTTGTTATAACTTGTCCAAGTCTAGACTCCCTTTTTTAATCCCTGAACTAGGGCTGTTAATTTCATTTACCATGGACGTGTGACAATTTAGGATTAACTGTGGATGATGATTCTGTAGTTACTGTCTCTATCAGGGCATCCTAATCATTGTTAAGATCTACCGTCAAAATAACAACCGGGAAAGTCGACACGCATTTACCGGCATGAGTAATAAGGCTAAACTTAATAGTAGCTTGTCTGTCGATCTGAATTTTTGAAAAACTGTTTATGAACAGTTGTGGACATTCAATGGTAAGAAAATACGCAGAGAGATGACGGGTTATAGGTGATTTGTTTGACTAAACTCATTTCGGTCGTTCGTGATCATTCGATTCAGGCTGCCTGATGCCCGCAAGGTGTGTGATGTGCCACATCACATTCCCAGGATGTGTTGTCCGCTGTGGCGGGCAGTGCTGCTCGGTTGGCTATCCTGTTATCTCCGGGTACCCCTGGTTGTCGCGCTGAGGTCAGTGTCCAGATGTTCACGTCCCGTTCTGCTTTATGTGAGTCGTAGTACGTGTTCGCGCTCACGTTTAAGTCCCGACCAAATACGTTTCTGAAACAGCAGATGGATAAATTTGAGATTACTGGTAAATAGTACGGGGTCTTTGGGTGATACGAATTGAGCATTACACAACTGATCGCACTCTTGTGGACAGTTCAAGCAGACCCTTTTGGAATAGGCATTATATTTGAGTTTCGCTCTTAGTGGAGTTCAGCAGTAGTGCATAATCTTGTGACGACTGGAAATAGAATCCCGGTCACACTTTCATAAGGCAACCGTGTTGACCACTTAGCCAGCGAACCCACATTGGACACGATTTACTTGTCATATACGAGCACTCAGCCACATTCGCTTATGAGTAATGTTTAGTTTTCCGGACCGTATCCAGAAGAAATACGGTAACTGTCTCGTTAGCTCCAGCGGACGACTCCACAGCTGTAACTTTTCTTCAAGTTGAAATCACAGAAATCGTTAAACTTGATGGGTAGCATTTTGTTTACTGTTAGGAAATTTTGGCCGGTGACCGTTAATTGAAAGAATGTGAGTAAGAGTTCTCACGAAGCAATTCGGTCGTACCTAATAGGAGTTCAGTGAAACAGTGGTCACCACCATATGGCGTGGCTGCTGGCGGTTAAAAGGAGCAATAAGGTTGCCAGGTAACGAGGTAGTCGTGGACTGTGAAAATTTCGACCACCCCGGTAAACTTGATTGGCAACTCCTCCCATTCGTGTTGAGGACTGTTCGTCCATGCACACTACCGATCATAAAGTCTTCCAATCATGCAATGTGGCTGTCACTAGCGAGTGCCTGTCTCTAAATTTGTTAGTCTTCATGAATTTCTAGTGCTATCAGTTTTTTTTCATTTCTATCCATTAATTTGTCGTTTCGTGGCCTACTGTCAGGATCCAAAATATTCAGATCCATAGTACCTGCCGGCGCGAATAACAGCTGAAAATGTATGGGTACCCCTAGCAAAAGCAGGGAAACGGGTTACATCGGGACTTATTTGAGAAAATAACAAAGTCGTATGAAGTTAACAGGGAGAAATGCAATGTCTTATCACACTCTCCTATAAGGGTATTTCGTTTGTGGGGCGCTCCTTTAATCTATACGATATCTTCTGTACATTCTCTGTGAACAGTCCCAGCAGCTATGCATTGTTCATGATGCACTGGTTGTTGAATTATACATTTTCTATTGGATTTCTAGCTACTGCACACCAGAATACACCAGGTGTGCGACTGGGAAATTGTTCAAACGTATGTGACATCGTTCGGCCTGATGAAGTACCTGAGTAAGCAAGTCAGTAACGAGCGCTGTTTAGTATCTAGTGGTTGCACGTTTCGTAACGAGCGGTGGCTTGAATTGGGTGATGGTACCTAAATACGCCGCTTTCTTCGGCGTTCGTGCAACCGTTTCACGAAACGCAAAAGTCACACAGTTTAATGAGCTGTATTTGTATAAACAAAAATTCGGGAGTAACTACAGTGTGAGTAACGATCAGGGAGCAGTGATATTCTTTTGTCATAGACCGTTCACTAGTTTCAAAACTCCATCAAACATCTCAAACAGGCTTCGCGTGAGCCTGCGTACGACAAAGTTTAGTAGACGTATTTCTTCACAGAGTCGAAGACCTTCCAGAATCGATTGCCGAATTTGTCGTTTGTATCATGCGTTCTCTAATTAACATAAAAGACCTCCAAAACTTCTCACTCGCGTGACTGGAAGAATCTGTGGTTCTTTTAAAACTTCTGTTTTTTTGTCAAATTGCGGCTTTCTCTTTGTTCGACAAAGCCAACTCCTACACTTCGTATCATTGAAGTTCGTTGCTGCCATTCAAAAGAATTCAACGTATTGTCTCTTTCCATACGGCCCACTAGCATGTTGTCCAACACAGGTTTTAAGCCCCTGCTATGGCAGGTTGTAATTTGCCTTGGCACTATACAATGCTGACAGTTGAGTATCAGCGTGAACCACTGATGTATTGTTGTCTACGATAATGATGGTGTTCATCCTGTATCATATCAATGGTATGGAGCTAACTGCCATCTGGCTAATAAAATATCTCTATGGTTAAGCCTGATCTTATTAAATTACACGCTCTTCACGTTTTATTTCATTATCTCTTACAGTGAGTTGCCTTTTCATTCATTTTCTCATTCGTTACCTTTAAAACCGGTAAAATGGGGAATTTGAAATTACTCAGTTCAGCTTACCGAATTTGGCAGTTCGGCTCCAATGCCAGTGACTTATTTGTCCGAACATGTTTGATGATGACTTTTTCATCCAGCTGAAACAAACGATAGAAATGAATTCACGATCACTACCTAATAAAACACAAACCCTTCGATAGCTCAGCTGATCAGCGGAAAGGTTCAATATAGTTAGTTACAAGCCTTTGGTAATATGTATGATAATCTCTTGTAATTGCCTATGCGCCTCTGTCATTCAGTATTCTGCATCGTGATACTTGTGTTCAGCTACTGAGGCTATCAAATATCTAACTTTGCCTGTGCATGATCAGCTCTTCTTCGAATATAGCTTATCATCTTTTTGTGATTTTTTCCCGGCTGAGAAGTTATCGAAGTAGACAGCCTTTCATTGTTTGCAGCGTCGTGCGCTGTACGTATCCGTGTCTCACGGAAAGATAATCTGTAGTGAAGCGGTCTTCCCTAATCACATATTCGATGCAAAGAACAGGCTTGAATTGATTGCCGTGCGGACGATCTGGTTAATTTTGCCTATTCCCTGGGCAGTTTTATATGCACGTCGAAATCGTTGGTTGATACATTATTCCTTATGGCTTCGGTACCCTTGGGACTTCATGTGTGTGTTTATAGGTATTCTGTATCATGTACTTCTATACTTTAATCTGTTGTAGACGAATTGACGGAAGTGAGTTCAACACAAGTTCAATAAATAAATTAACTCACCCTGACAGGCCGCCCTTCAAACTCCAGTCTGAGTTTCGGATCCGCTGCTTCAATGCGCCATTGGGCGGCGAAACTTGGCTTCGCGTACTCAAAGTATAGTGGCTGAATGCCTGGTTGACAAACAGGATCACAAAGATGTTCCAAATCACTGGCCAAATAAAGCGGCTGTTCTGGTGGATCTTCTGCGTTGGATTCTGTTAGTCCAATCATCGGTTTCAGCGTGAACATCACAGATTGACCGTACCTAACCAAACTTCCATCGTTGCCCATGTGCAGACTAAGCAATTGAAATCAGGGTTGTTGAATTACGATTCTTGTCGGTGTTTGAACACATTTTAATTTCTTGTTGGGTAGATTTTGATAATGCAAGCCATAGTCTTCGTATACATCTTATCCTTTTTATCCCTCATTTCATTTTGTAATTTCTAGTTTTTCAATACCATTTATTTTTACCACAAACTTTTTGGCAACTTCAGAATAACTCAGGTAACTTGGTTTCTATTTTCCGTGCGAGAATTTAACCTAGGGAAGCTCACATGATGTGTGCTGTCCAGTTGCTCGTTTGCATTTCATGGCATTTAAACTGTTGTCCACGGCATGTTCTAGGCCACCTTAGCTGACCTCCGAGGTCTCGTATTTGTAGTCTATCATTAAACTGCCCTTAGGTTTCTTTCCAATAATTTTCAGTGTCTACTTCTGATTACTTTTTGTTTCAAATCTTCTTTGATCACTGTCTGTCATTTAGTATGTCGTGCAGTGACTTGTCAGTAGAGTTGTGATATATATTATATATATTAGTACTATTACACTTTTTACATTTCCAGGTATATCCTCAAATTGATTAAATCCCCGTTAATGTTACTATCGTTGCGGAGGCTCACAGACATTATATTTCACTTATATCTGTCAGTGCACACACCACAACGTTTATCCCGTTCTGAAGGAAAATCCTAAATGTTGGTTCGCTAAAACAAGTACACTCGTCTCGTCATTTCAGGTTGCATGCGAAGTAATTTGTTTGCATTATGTGGTCGCAACTCTTCCACTCTACCTCGTTGAGGTGGACAATACTCTAGAGATTTCATATCCATCCACCAACTATTGAAGGACCGCGGTTAAGCTTGTTGAGTCCTCTGATCGGCAACACATTGTCCAGCTTTTCAGTTTGGTGAAAGTCAGTGGTTGTTAATCTCGCAGTTTTTCCGTAGCATGTAAGGTCAACGAACATGTCACCATCTGATGACACCTGTCTCAGTGATATGTGGATTCACTGACTTGCGAAAGCTGCACAAAATAATTGTAACTTCAGCTCCCAGGCCACACACTATCAATCGTAGACGATCTCATCTGGACATGTTCCAAGCTGTTTTTAAGCATCGGTTGCCTAATCGTTTGATTTTCCAT
Organism: Paragonimus westermani; assembly: GCA_008508345.1. NCBI lineage: Eukaryota > Metazoa > Platyhelminthes > Trematoda > Plagiorchiida > Troglotrematidae > Paragonimus > Paragonimus westermani. The sequence continues at coordinate 5,836 of QNGE01006509.1, forward strand.
TTCTGAACAGTTTCATGCACAGCGTTAGAAGCCATGCCCGATGACAGTAGTCTCCCGGGATCAGTCGATCTTAGTAAACCATAATCACACAACCAGCTATCCGTCAAATACGCCCGATGATGCCAACAGCGTTTTTACTCCTTCTAACAAGCACTCCATCTAAAACCTGGTGACTAAGAACCCAGTTCGTTCACCTGTTCACCGTTTCTTTCACCGAGGGCAGTCGATTGAAATGTGCTACCTTACCGGCACATGTGCTAAGGTCAGCGTGGTTTCCTCAATGGGACGCGGCTTGGATGTGTCGATCCCACCTAACTGAAGCAATATCAGTTTTCTCGGTCAATCTTTACCTACGCTTAACTACACAGACCTTCCTGACGGAGGTCTGCGGTTGTTGATGTCCCATTGACAGATAATGACTTCGAGCTTTTCTAAAACTTCAGCCTTCTCGTAGACTGCAGACGATGCTGTCTGGTCCATCAAACATCCATGCCTTACAATGTTTTGAACAATATGTTTTCATTTATTCCAGGATGCGAAAGCCTTCGAAAAAGTTAAGTGTGTATTATATTTTGACCGGAAAACTTTGGATCTTTCTCTGATTGCCTGCCTCCCCGCCCACTTCCATCAGTGTTACACTGCACCATTTTTCGACACGAAGGTTTTCGATGTTTGCTTGTCACTATCATCGACAGCAGTACGTTACTGGTTGACATCGATGCTGAGCCGCCGTACAGCCACAAGGAATGAAGACACAATAAGCCCGAACTTGCAAAACACGTCGCGTAGTTTAAAGACTACGCAAAAATAATTGATCTAGGACTTATTAGACCTGGTAAGATCTGTATGCTTCCCTTTTTCCCGTGATTGTCAAAAGCTGAGCGACTGGCGGCCATGTGATGATTCCTGTATACTTAACAATGGATATCCCAGCCCACATTCAACATGTCATACTCCACCTAGCAACACACTGGTCTTTTTTATTCGTGTTCCTAGTGAGTGCTAGCAGGAGAAATGGAGAAACTTACGAAAATATGCATATTGTGTTAAGCACACTCAAACAACCTCCATCGTATATTTTGTGTGGTTTCTTCATTTTATGTGGTAGTGGTTACGCGTAAGTAGTAGTAGTAGGGAGGATTGACTTTGGTTTCAGTCCAGTCAGTCTCTTTCTTGCAACTCGGTTGTACTATCCAGTATGACAATAATTTTTTGTGCCTTTAAATATGCTGTTCAATACTATCGATGTCAAACGGATTATTTTTTAATTTGTAATGTACTATCCACCATTGTTTACTATGTGACACACAGGAATGTTCAGTCGTCATTTAGCAGGAGTGTCAATTCAAAAATCACAATTCTACTGAATATTAGAAGCACTGTAAGCTACTGACAGTGTATCATGGTTACAATAATTGGCATATATAAGGTGGTATGGCGGCAATACCGAAGGATACGTATGTGTATCACATTTTTGTGCGCCTATTTATTTTGTCAGCACACATTGTTTCAATTTCTCTTTCATTTTGTTTAAGTGTCTTTCTGTCGTGTCTTCTATTTGAAATAAAATGTATCATTTTTAATTTGCCTTCAAGAGTTGCGTTTCCGTGAGTGACGTAACATGACGCGTGTTACTGAAAAAACTGTCTCCCGCAGCTTACTATATCAATGTTTCCTTCAACGGCGAAAACCGATAACATCAAAAATTTAAAGCAATCAGTTCGTGATTCACAACTCGAGATTAATCTGTCGGCTGACACATTCAAATATTCGCAAATTCTCTCCCTCGTTATTCGAACCGGAAAACAGATTGGATCACCGTCATTAGGACCGAACTGCAATATCCCACGAACTAATCTGAAAAACCTTTCGGTGGAAGCAGAATTTCAAGATTTGTGTGACCAATTTTCTCGATTTAACTCCTACGTTCACTGACGATCAAGTGTGGTTAAGGACTAAACTTGTCGGTATTGCCTACTATTACGTTTATACACTGACATAACATCAGTCGTTGCTGAATAAAGGGCACATTCAGTCCCTGAAGGAGTTAAAAAGTCCAAATTATATCACTGTTCTCAAACTGGATAAAAGTTCTCGAGGCGATTGTTATGAATGAAAGTGTCAATATTGAGAAAATGAGTACTCTGCTTGCAGACCATTCAAAGTTCCAACAAGACCACAAAACGGACACTAGTCATCTAATGGAGGAACAGGTCTGTTATGAATTGTAAGCACTTGATGCGTGGATTTATCAATGAGAAACGACGCAATCATTTGAAACTCATCGACTCAAGCACACCACAGTTATACAGCCTGTCTAAAATCCACAGGTCCGGTTTCCCATACGCTCCATCTTATCGGTGTCCCACCCTCATTACCATAAAATAGCCAAGTGGCTGATCGAAGTTTTATATCCCCTCAAAAATGCGCTGTATAGGACCACTGTGAAAGACACTCAAATTCATTGACGAGCCAGAAAGATTCTGTCTAGACAATAAATATGTGCTGAATCACAGTCACTTTTTAAAAATTTCCTCTATACAAGACGGTGGAATTCGGTTCTTGTCATAACACACAATTTTACTCATAATTGTGGATTGCTTGAAGAGTTTAGTTTTATTGTGCTCCCAAAACATAGTAGTCTATTTTCAGGACAAAGCTTACAAACAAGCCGATGGTATTGCTATGGGCTCACCACTGAGCTCAGTTCTCTCAGACTTCTTTATCATTGTTATGGGGCAGAAATGTACGGGTTTTTCAAACATCACTGATTGTTATGAGACACACGTCGGTGATATTTACTAATCGTTTCTGAACCTGACCAGATTAATCTAGCTATGAAAATTCTCAACAGTTTACATAGAGCCTAGACGTGACCTGTATGAGGGAACGGAAAAGTTCACACGTGCTCTTTCATGTACTACTCACGCCTCTCTCGGTTGGTTCAGATAGATGCTCTATCTATCACAAACCAAAATTGACAAAGAGATACTTATAGTCGAAAGGCTTTCAGCCAACGCAACACAAAAGGGCGTTTGTTAAAACGCTGTTTTGCAAGGCTATGCACTTTTTCTAACTGAAAGCTCTATATAAGGAGCTACAACTTCTGACTGAAACTATAGAAGAATGATCATCGTCAGATTTCATTGGACGCACAAACTGCATGAAGCAGCTCATATCCATTGAAATGCTTCGTAGAGATACTGCACTCTTCAAGAGGGCCTACCGGAAACTGAGTGTGGCAATTGAACTAACGCAATACGGTGCCTCCTTACGGTTGGTAGCCACCAGAAAACAGATATTACAGCCTCCTACGAAGGTGGTCGAACCAATTCTGCACAGTTCTCATTGTATTCATCAGGTCAAGTACAACTGCGGTCCTTGCTACCTAGAATGAACTGAAAGGAACTCGATCATCTGAGTGGCTAGGCACATCCATGAAAAGGTAGTCAAACAAAAGTCCGAGCAGCGAATGATATTCTGACCCGCGACCGATTACCTGCATCATCAATTGGTTTCTATCTGATTGAAAACGAGCATACCACAGATCTTTCTAATTACATCTCAGTTCTGTTATGTAATCAAAGTTCACTTCTGTTGAATTTGATCAAAGCGTCTAAAATAGAACTTATATCATCACCATCATCATCGCAGACAACAATACATCAGTGGTTCACGCTGATACTCAACTGTCATACAACCACGAAGAAGAAGAAGAAGAACAAATCCTGCATGGGAAGAAAGAAGACAAAGGAAGGGGAGGGAAAGGGATCTAACGTATAAACAAAATAGCCACTTCCATATTCAGACATTCAACAGCAAGGTTGCAAACAAACAACCGAGCTGTAAGTGAAAATAAGGCGTCATCAGCAAGATAACTTCCTCACGGCTTCCACTGATCCGCGTCACTTCACAGACAACTCGGACAAACAACGACAACATTCACGACACTGAGCTTGACCAGCTGCCATCTCACCCAGCGACTCCAGCCACCGAATCTGAGTCGCGAGAGCCACGCATCCCGGTAGACGAACTCGACCTACAGCGACCAGCCACTTTGTGAACGATTTCATTTCTCCACAACAGACCATCATCTGTCCACCTCACACCCTGTGTCAGCCGGCCGTAGCGTCGGCAAAGAGCGATCACTATGATAGACGACTAGCTGGCATCCTTAGTACATGACTTAGCCATCTAAGTCTGTGCAAATGTAAGTACTGGACAACAAAATTCGTTTGACAACCACTACCAAATACCCGCTTCCTAACCTCCTCGTTGCTTACTCACTGGTGCCGTTTAATAGGAGAGAGTGAGCGCATACGTCGATGGTCAACTACCTGAAGACGGTTCACGTCTACTACCCTGAGCTATCAAGTTTCGCTGCCGTGAGAAAACATACAGCCCGCGCTGTCACCTTATATACACAAACTTTAAGCATCAGACAGGTACCTCTCTTTCGCCAGAGGTGCCCCTGATTAGCGAACACCGCCCTAGTCTTAGAGATACGCGCTTCTGCTTCATTTCCCACACTTCGGCCAACACTGATGCAGTTTCGTAGGCACACAAACTGGTCAACAACCTCCATGACTTCATCGCCTAACGTTAGTCCTACGTAATCACAGAAATCGTACCGAAGCGCTGCATTTTGAGGTTGCAAGGCGCACTCCGAAGCACCTAGCAGAACAAGCAATAGCGTCTAGCACTGTTTGTGCTGTTTGGAAAGTGTTACCTTGTCGTCAGCGTAATCAAGATCAGTCGGTTTTCCACCAGGTAAGACGTCCACGCCAGTTTCTTATGTGTTGGAGCCAGTCATCCGATATGTCGTCCATCTCAAAATCAAGGGAAAAGGGTGGAGGTGGATGTGGTGAAAGTGATTCACACCGCCCAGGATACTGAAACTGTCAGACAGCTCACCGTAAACCCTCACTTGGACTAAATTATGGGAATGAGGCGTCGAAACTATGTTCATATACTTGGTCGACACACCCCGATGTCTAAGCGACTCAAAAAGTTCAGATCGATCCACTGAATCGAATGCACCTTTATAGTCGAGAAATACGGTCATTATTGTCCGGCAGTACACGTGATGTTGTCCTGAGATTTGCCGAAGAGTAAAAATGTGGTCTATACATCACCGTCTAGGTCGAGGCCCGGCCTGTTCTTCCCTAATATTTGCCTTCCGAGCTGCATTGAGTCGACGAGTTATGATGGATGCCAGGTCGCTCATGGTTCCACTATCAGACGGCGGTCTATGATCAGAGACACGGGCCAGCTTGAGTAGACTGCCGATGTTCTCTGCTCCACAAAAGTCTTCTATTTCCTTAACGTTTTACTTTATCCAATCTCAACGATCAGCGTGTATGTTATGTTCTTGTTCCCCATCGATATGTCACTTGCCCTCATCATATGACCTGCCAAAACGAATGCCCCCTCTAGTTCCTGACAACTGCGGGGGCTACTTCGAGATCCAAATCCTGGTGGGCCCATGTACCCCCGTGCCACATGCCACAGTACCTGCTTCATAAATCGTCTGTGATATTTGAGTTCAGGATCTATTAGGATCTCGGGACTGAGAACGACTAAGACAGCTTTATGAGCTGGTAGGGCACTCATGCATTACCGACTGTATAACTAGTTCCTCAACAGACGGTCGCTGCTGTTGTTGTGGTCGTTGCTCAGCAAAATTGAGAACGAAACGACAACGTACCAACGCATGGTTCAAATCCATGTATGTGGTCTAGTAAGGACAACAGTATTAAATAGAACCTCGCCATCTACAACTAAAAGCTATACGTTCTGTCTGAGACCAGGCCTGATTTGGCGGAGGCGGACACCAAGTATAGCAATCCCGTGTACGATGTGTAAAACTGGTGGTGGCTGAAGTTAACTTACGCTCAGCGCACAGCTGCAACAGTCGCTCGCCACTGTCTGAACGATGTGATGTTATCCCAAACCTGCCACCCAAACAAGATTAAGTCTCACCAAGGCGGTCGACCTGGGCGTCCATATCTTCGGCCAGAACGACAACCAGAACTGTCTACCGGGGGAGAGAGGCCATATGTAAGTAAGAGGCGTCCTTGACACCGACATCACTACAGTCAGTTGGAGGGTAAGCAGACACAATGGGAAGATATTTGAAAGATGTGCCTCAAGAGCTGTCCTTAGTAGAAACTTTCCGGCGGATGACAAAGCCTATTGCCAACAAGAATGCAATCTGCCAATGCGGTTGTGGCTGTCGTGCTGAGGATTATACCCATTGCAGCCTGACAGGTATCGGCAGCCGCGGAATCACCTAAACTTTATGACCAGTATCGGGTAGACATTGCTGATGCTGTTAGTTCCATATGTTTGCAGCTGTCCTGGATTCTAATATCAGAAATGCAACAGAAGTCGACATTCAAAGAGTTTGACATTCGTGCGAGTCCGGTCTGTTGACCTATCTGTTTTAGAGTGTGAGCATTGAAGAGACCTAAAGTAATTCGCATTCTAGGTCTAAACAAGCGACGAAAGAGGTCTGAGGCTAAATAGTAAGAGGTGGGACTTATCGACACAGTGTTTTGTAGGACCTGCAGATTAATTACCAGAAATGGGGGTCGGGATTGGTCTGAGAGGTAGATTTGATAGGACAGTGGGAGGGGGTCAGCGATAGCATGTTTTCGTCTATCCACCCTGCTATATACAGCAAATAGGGCGATCCAATTTATATTGCGAGACGGCTGATGCAGTATGGAGTTACTGGCGTTGTGGGCATTCATGGTTGTATGTGGAGTGAAATACTGCCACGACTCCCGGACTTGGGCAGGAGAACGATTGGAGTTCTCAGCCAAAGCCTTTGGCTCAAAAGCCTGTACCGCCAGGCAGCGGGTGGGTGGCGGTGTTCCAGCACACGTATTTTTTTGTGGAAAAATATGCTGACCTTTTTCTGTTCTACAACCCAGAGGACTATGAGACAATGATTTATCGGACCCCTACTTATTGGCCTGCCTGGTATGAATGACTATCAGTATGATGACCACACCGTACACCCTAGCCCAATAGGTCATCGAAATTTGTAAGCCGTCAAGTTCCAGTCTCGTGAGCTTATATTTTCCAAAGTAATTTACCGTAGCGTTGAAACTGCCATGGCTTTGATTGATTGTGATCGCATATTGTAGTAATTTGGTTCTGTTGGTCGTTGTAAATAATTTCGTTCGTTTTATATTGTAGATTGCACGTTTTTAGTTGATAAGAGTGCAGGAAGTAATGCTGTCCCACAGATATCGTCTTCTAATTTGTGTTTCGAGATGGGGTAATTGTTTGCTTATGTACTTTCAGCAACTTATACAGTTATACTTGTTGTTGAATGTCTTAATCTTCATACTTACGATGCTTTCCATTGTTTTCCCGCAAACCTTTGCGCTAAATTCTTTCTCTTCTCATCAAGTGGTGTGCAGTTACTTGATGAACTAGTACAGAAAAACAATCAATCTCACGATTGACATCATGTACACGCACATCTATTATGCGGTTTTCCATACGAATTACGTTAACATGTTGTCTTGTCTTTTAATTCTTTGATAAGCTTCTCAATGCAGTACTATTATATAGGAGGCCGCTTCGTTTGTGAGTGCTATAGTGCGTACATTCGGGAACATAAGGGCAGGTCTCAACGTCAGAAAGACTAGGTACCAGAAGCGACTATTGGAACAATGTGTATGCACTGTGGAGTATGTGTCATTCAGGCGAATGGCAGCTTGCAGCTGCTCAGTGTGTGCGGATACGAGTCAGCCATACAAATGAGTGTACGCGTTCGTTGTCCTATGTTTTCAAGTAACTTGTATGGGATTTCTTTCAATTAGCAACTTCGCAGGCCAAGCGTCTTTCACGTTCGTGAAATTATGAGTAACTAAGCCTGGCTAATAGGAAGAATAATGTGGTTAAAAAAACCATGAGTAAGTGCTCACTGGATATCTTTGGGCGACTCTCCACAGTCCACTCATTCTACCCTTGTGTGGGATTTTCCGTAGTATGTTTCACCCACGGTTAGCTCATCACACTCAGTGAAGTTCTACTGTGGTCCGTGTAAGAGGAATATGCTATATTCCCGGCCAACGCATGGGACGTTCATCTGACAGCCCGCTGCCAAATACGTGTTCTATGAAAGCCTCACAGGACAGTCATGCTGAACGTTTTTTCTACCATGTAGACCAAATTCCACTTCATTGCTTTCTCGATCTGGGAAGTCTGTAATAGTCAGCATCACTACTTTGTCTTTTTGTTGATATCAGATGTGTGGAACATGTTGCTTATCACTTTGAAACAATCAACAGGCTTAGGAACTTCGTTTTCTTGTCCTCAGAAAGAAGACGGAAGAAGAGAGATTTAGTGGAAGTCTTTAGCATCCAGAATCGCTTGTCTGAGGCAGGAGAACTTTCGTTTTCCAACAACAAAAGTTTTTCACTCAGTGAACACAGGCTGAGTGTTTTGAAGTGGAGACGTGGGATTAATATCCAGGATAAGGCTTTCTCATACACAGTTATTAAGAAACAGAACAAATCGCTGTCCGGGCTGGTTTTGGCTACCAAGGTTATGGACTTTAAGTGTAGGCTCAATACGATTTTGTTGGTAGTTTTTCCAGATCTGGAGCGACAAAGTTACTGAGATACACTTAGGCTCAATTGCACCCCCTGTCCTCTTTTTTTCTGCCCGTTCCCCTTTATTAACAGCCGTAGACACCTTGCTTACGATTCATGCTCATGGAGGCAGACAGTTTGTTCTGTCACTCAGAAAATTCGAAGGAGTAACAGCGACACTTACCTTTGTTTTGGTCCTGTTTGTCAATTCCAGCATGCCACGATTACTGATGTTAATAAAAATATCCCTTCCTTCTGTCATTCAAATATCCGATACCCTGCTGTACACCAGTTTTCGAGAGAACGCTTGTATGAACCAAATGAGGATTTGATTACAGATATCCTTCGTGTGGTTTTACCAGTAAACTGCATGTTCTGTACTACTATCTCAGATATTGAAGCACTACTGAATGGAACAATTTCTTCTTTATTCATCGCAGCACGGTGGGATCCTCTGAGACCGCTGGTGCAAGGAACTGTACGTCAGTAGGCTACCATTCTCCACTCCTGTGAGCTGAATTGAATTAAACTGAACACGAACCAGCATAGTGGGCCATTGCAACTGGCCTTTTCTAGCTATATCTTCTCCTGCTGCCATTTCGTATACATTAACTGCTGTATGTTGCACTGAACAACGCCGAATTAGTGCCTCTGTAATTGTCTCTGATGGTTTTTTTTATTATACTTTGAACACGCTAATAATGTTGTTCAAATGTGTTTTGTTAATTTCATATTGTGCGACACATTTAATTGTCGCGTTCTGTACCTCTTTCAAAGAGCTGCGTTCGAGACTAAAGGTGTGTGGAATAAAATTCTGTTGTGGGTTTCTAAGACTTGAAGAGGGCATGTTCACATGACAAATAATCTGAAACCGCAGTACAGCCGTGTGAATGGCGACAAACAGGGTGTATTGTCTTCGCTCTTCTAATTCTTACTATACGTTCACAGAAATGAACGACTTATCGGACTTTTACATTAGCTGTGTACTCTGTTCCAAAATCATCAAGCGAATATCAATAGCTTAAGCTATTTCCATTGCAAAAAATAAATAAAGAACGTTCTTTATTTAATGTTCGTAAAGAAAATGACGTATTGAAATATTCTATATATAGTCTATGTGTATGTATTCCTTATGTATTTTCCAAAGCAGCACACAGCCCCATTTTAAATGGAGCAAATTCGGGCGATTCTGGGGCAAAATGGGGCATTATATATATGTCGGTTTTTCACGGTAGGTACGCCATAATCCGGGATGTTGCACATGTCTTTTTATATCTCTGCTGTAAATGTAAATGTCAGCGCTTGCCCAGGGCAATTTGACTTCGAATGCCGGTAAGTTGCGGTGATATGTTTCTGAGTGTCATCACGTCATCACACGACATTGGTTACGTTCGACAGAAAATAGAAGACCGTAGTTCAGCGTCAACTATTCATAGAAAGTGGAAGAGATTCATGCAGCTGAATGAGTGTTTTTGGATGTGGACAAGCGTCAAGGTGGGATCACAGGAATGGTTGTCCACATTTGGGTGAAACGAACACCTTATCTTCCGGTTTGATATGTGATTTTTGTATTCCAATGTGTTTTTACTCTAAACTGCGATTTAGGCATTCATGAACAGCCGTTCCCAGATGTGGTGGAATTGAGCATTGCCAACGTACCCGCCTCTTGCCCCACTGAGCTACCACATGTAGTAGTAAAAAATGAACCACCTGAAGGTAATAATAATAATATTATAATAATATCGATATCGTTCGCAGTGATTGGACTCTTATGCTGAAGCGTTCAAGCTCGAGCAACATTTGTTAAAAGAATCCAGTGGTGCGCAAACAGACGTTACCGATAGAATGACATGCTTTGGCCCCCGGTGGCCAACCAGGAAAAGGTTTGTTTCCCGTTTTCACTCACACTTACATTAGAGCTGCTGTCCAAATGACCTCATCCGGAGATGAACAAGATGGGTGCTATCAAGTTCACGCAACAGAGAGTGCACAGGACAAGTCATTCGTAGCTTCTGAATATGCACTACCAACTCCACCAGAAGCCGTGCTGAGGCATATGGGTTCAACATCGATCGCGTAAACCATGTTTTGAAACGTTCACTATCAATTTCTTGCAGTTCTCCAAAACAAATGACAACCGCTTCAACGATATCCGTTGCTGAATACTGCAGTATGCGGACGTGTAGCAATGAAGGTGCATGGCTATCAGCTATCAACCGAATTTCCGGTAAGGTTTGTCGTCAATTCACCACTCCATTTTCAGATGCTATGGTCGCTATGGAGAAACGTTTCATGCGCATTGAAGCAGCTGTTCAAGCACTAACTGAGGCAGTACAGTCGGCAGAAAACCAAGCAGCTATAGTATCAAGAGAGTCTGAACACGTTACTTTCAAAACAATATCTTCAGCCGACAAGCTCCATTTATCTGGACAACAGCTGGAAGATGAGCACTACTACAGCGCCATTGTATCTCAATTGTCTCGATTAAGGGGTATGGACCTTCGTGACCACCTACGTCGAATACTGTCCTCGGTGTTTAGTGTGAATTTCTCAAGGCAACTTAATTGGAGTGAGACACATGGAAAGCGTCAGGCCAGCAAACTGAAAATTATGAAAGTTGTCATAGGTAGGAAATCTGTGTTCAATCACATTAATCACCTTTAGACGCCGTATGTCATTCTGGTTTCGCGGGAGCGACGGAGAAAGAGGTGGCATCAGATATTAGAAAGTGGTTGCATAACGCACGACACCGAGAACGTGGACGGAAACTCAGAATAAAAAGTAATGCTATTCAATTTTTCCCTCAATATTTTGTCTTCTTGACATATATTTATCATGCTTGTACACATACATGTTGCTTTGTATGTATATATGTATATTTTTTAAAAGCTGCTTTCAGATCTATATGAAACGTACCCATTTGTACTATAGATTTGATAAACTGGAAGTATGTAACAGCAATTATTAGCGCTTGCCACTTGAACAAAAGAATGTGCATTAGCATGTCAACTGCCGTCACGTTTTTTGATATCTCCGTTTGAAGATCATTAGAATGCGTGCACCGAAGTTGCAATTCAACGAATCAGGTGAGACGGATCATTACTTATAAATACTTGTTTTCGTTTTTAAACTGCATTCACATTTAAGCCGTTATATCCAGTGTGGCAACCATAATTTGCATTGGGAGATTTGTTATCGCTTGTTGCTCAGTAGCTTCAACTATCTGTTTATATATTTTTACCCACGCGAACATTCACACTACTCTACGCCGCTCCACTGAAGTCCTCATTTACAGTATCCATTCAGTTGCTTTGCAGATGCTCGTCAAATATACGCAATTTGTATGGGCAAAGAAGATCAGTGAGCAACGTCCCCATATGAACTACCAGCGAATTGCATGCAAGAACGGCAATTTGCTGAATCGAACAACCGTGTTGTAACGCTACGATGACGAACAATAAATGTGCATGCTATTTCAGTGTTTCAGTCGTTGTTGATATTCGTGTATTGGGGGGTCGTTTAGTGGACTGGGGAGCAATGTACAATGGGTAGAGCAAGGGATAATGATGACGTGGATGAATACTGCGTAGTTGTTGAAAGAAGAGCAAAATCGGGTGCGTGGGTGAAGTTGCGCAATAAAACCTTTTGGGGGCCAGCCCCCATTTTGCCCCCATGGGTCCCCCAGGGGTTTTCTATGTCATACCCCATCTTTACCCACCACCAGCCCCCAAAAGCCCCCCCGGAGTCCCCGAGGGGACCACATGAGGTGTGCTGCTTGGGTTATATACATAGTACTGTACATGTACAGTCTGCAGGTTTCCACTGATTACATCAATAGAAAACGCAGTCTGGTCAATCTCCGGATCACACCAGCAAGCATCAGTACGTCAACAGGCACTGGCCTTCACCAAGTCCCGGATGTGAAATTTGAAAGTACGTTACTACGTAGTGATTATTACACAGTTAACATCGCAAATTGGGTTCACTCATTAATGGCCGATAATGTGAGTGTAGTATAAAAATTAGCTCTCACCTTTCTATCTGGAATAAATTTCTTTGTGCTGCTTCTACAGATTTAGTCGCGACAGTTTTTAACACGTTTTCCTCGAGTAGTTTTTCGAAGATATTTGTAACTCTCTTAGTTATCAGCATTGATAGCCCATATGTATTAGTTATTCCTAAGGCCAATGCGTACACATCACGTGGACTCGTTAATCCCATTTTTTCATAGTACGATGAGATTCCTGGATTGAGTATTTGTATTTTATCTCCAGTACGAGCATAACCATCGAAGGAAGCTGGAGTGCATTTAATCTTCAGAGTGGTATAAATATTCTTACTAACATTCACTTACACTGCGGTCGCACTGAGACAGTGATATCAAGACTTTGGACAATTTGTTAAGCTTAGATGCCTCATGAGCATTCGATTTTTGCTCTTCCTGACGTAGTTGCAATTATGTTAGAGTGAAAACTATGCTCCTCACGTCTTTATATATCCGTTCTTCCCACCAGTTCCCAACAAGTACTTTCATATTGTACGTTCGAAGATGAGCCATACTTGATTTCCTGTCGTTTGGATTACGATGACAACGGCTCAAGGTCTTACGTTTTTCATTTCACTGGAATGGCAAAACGAAATTGTTTACGCACTGCGCCACATACACAGACAAGTGTTCATGGCCATTCGACTGTTTTCTTGTTCCGTTGTCATATTATACAAAGTTCCGTAACAGAACAATAAGGAACGATGCTTTACGAGCGTCTCGAACAAATTTCTGACCGAAAACCAAGAGTGGTTGATGGCTTGCCCCCTAGTGAGGTAAAGATACTACTGTATTTGGTGCTGAGAATTGATCGGACCGTGTATCCTATCAATAGAAAGCTGCTCAACCAGTGATCTTGGGGAGGGAAGATAGAGAGTGACGCACGAATCTCAGTCACCCTAAAGCGAGAGGAATTATTATTTCGAGCCAGTAAGAAACGGGAAACGGGTTATTTCACCACAAGCCTAGTTCACGCATGAATTTATCAGTGAGCTCTAAGCATCTGAACGTGTCCAGCAAATACAGGTATACCTCGGTAAGCTATTGTAGGTAACAAAATGAAGGAATGTAACACAAACTTATCGGAGTTAATATGAGGTATGGGGATTGAACTCATAGATCTCCACGGGGATTTAGGACGAACAACACAATACTCCAAGTCACGTCTGAGGCGCACGGATGTAGTTGAGCTTCACTAAAACCTGTGGAGCAAGCTCAAAGCTGCGACGACGCTCGTTTCGGTGGAAGATCCGCGTAGTATCGTCAAGCGATTGCGCAGATGGGGAGAACGGAAGACAGGTAGGCAAAACGTTTTGTTGTGCCACAAGATCGCTTTAACCGGTGTGAACGAAATGCAAAAACTTTCGCATGGGCGTTGTTGTATGGAAATGATTTGTTTTTTTGAGACAGACAACACTTGACAGTCATGGCTTTCGCATGTGTTGGGTTTGGAGTCCGCGTCGAGAGGGAACCAGTCATTCTATACGAATATTTGGGTTTTGAGTATTTTTGAAATTATTGAAAAGCGAGAGTCCAGCCAAAGTACCCACAGTTCACCGTCTGTGGGTTAACAGTAGTAAAGAGAAAATTGGAATGCACGAAAAAGTGCCGAAAGTAGTGGTTTGGTGATGATAGTCTTCCACCAATTCTGCCGAAACAAATCATAGGCGGTAGCCCGATTGTTCAGATTCTGTTATGCAATTCTTCACGATCTTGAAGGTGGGTTACATAATTCCTTAACCTACGAATGCTCAGTTTCACGGCGTTTTGTTGATATCGAAGAGATGGAAATGCACGATCACACGATGTTGGCATTGTATCACAGTAAGAATAGCAACATATTTCCCAGGTTACTGTAAACCAATTCTTTTTAACTTTGCCATCTTTCACCTCATAGTCGTAGCGTTTAGATCCAATATAAAACGTTTGTTGAGGAGAAATTTGTAATGTATTCCGAACCAGAGTTAATTTTGTATCATTTCCAGGACCGCTAAGCTTCGGTTGACTAGTATTGAAAAGTGTGGCCCTACGTTTTACTACATTCTCCTAATGAATTGCTGTCATTGCCTCCCTTAACCTCATTCAGCCTGAGTCATATAAATGTCTAAGTACTGAAGTTAGACATTTTCCTCCCATAGTTTTTCTCGAAGACCTTTTTGTTCCTATTATTTCTCGATGCGCGAACAGCCGTTTGGTGCTGACCCGGCCAATGACCATTCGTTTGATTGGGCTCAGCCTAGCTTTTATAGTTCCCCATCACTGAGTCATCAGTTTTATTGTATGGACACATTTTTGTTAAGTTTATGAGGATTCTTCACATTCAAGATGAGGAGTTTAACTGACTGCCAAGGTTGTAGACTAACCAACAGCTGTGGATAAACCAGTAGTTAGCTTGTAGGTGTCATTTTGGACAGGACATATATAACTGACACATTCGGTTTGTCCGCGCTAATTACCGCATCGACACTTCGTATGTACTACCTTAACGTGGTCCAATGCCTCGTGACCTTTTCATCTTGCAATCCGAAACACAAAGTGACCTCGTGAAACAAACATGTTCATTCGTGATGCAGCCGGCTCGGTAGACCATCCCAATCATGCCGACACCGCAGGTGCCTGTAAAATCCTCTCTCACCCCCTCCTCCTCCACACATATGTACAAATTATCTCACTCATGGTGGAACTGTCATTGGTCATGTTCACAGTCAAACCAAAAGCTACAAGGCCCTCCCACATGTTGGAACAATTAGAGGTTCGAGAAACCAGACACAACAGTCTCGCGCCTGTACTGGAGGAAATGAACCAAGTGGTACACAGTGGCACCGAAAGGTTTTTGTCTCCATGGCTCGTACTGACTCAAACAGCAAAAGAATTACGAGTCAAGGATCACACTGACATCAACCCTGCTCTCTGAAACTTTCCCGCAAGTCTCCGCATATTCGAACAGTGATCTGCAACAATCATGTGTACAGAGCTAGCCGGATTTTGATAAGTTCAAACCCTTGGTTATCTAGCTCGTTATTCGTTTATATATGTCACACTGCTAATTACGTGTTATGTGTTTTTATTGGCGTCATTATCTTTTGGTGATAAGCAACTCTCGCGCCAGTGAGCTCTTTCCGAGATCGTAACCAGAGTGAGCGAGGGTGAGATCCTCTAAAGACTGTTGAGTCAAATAGCCCCGCATCCTTGTATATCCGCGGTATGAAGTATTATGAGATGACCACCAAACTAACAGGTTAAACTGGTGCAGCGGGATATACCATACGACAGATTACCTAATCGGTTAGGCCGAGCGGAGGAGAAGTATTTAGGCCATTCACCAACAGCGCCTCTTTAGTGAATATAAAAGATTGACCGCGATGGATTTGGACCGTATGCAACTTGAAATTGTAACATGTTCCAGTAAATCACTGTGCCCTTTTAAGAAAAACGATTGTTCGCGCACAGTAAACTCGGAATCTGTATAACACACGTCTGACGAATATGCTAGACAATTGTTCCGCTGCTTAATTTTCCTATCCGGTCCATCTGCACACTGGTCTACCTTAATTGTGCAAATCAACCGAGCATGCCGATTCATACATACTAGATTACTGATTTGGATGACACCGTGTGTTAATTTCGTCAAGGTAGGTTGTGCTATTTTGAGATTGCTGAGGTTTGCTTGATGGGGCCAATTCCGTTGATGAGGGCGTCGGCGGACGATTACTCGTTCAGGTGCTGCGAAATGGAATATTTCGGCCCATTCAGGTTGCCTACAAGAAGAAGCGAGCTCAGACAGTATGGCTGCATATATGCCTGCCTACGGACTCAGGCGATTCACATCGAAGTGGCTCATTTCATGTCTACGGATTCCTTTCTCATGGCTCTTGTGCGATTTTTAGGAAGGCCGGGCAAGCCGGACGCCATTTACAGTGGCAACGGTTCCAACTTTGTTGGAGCAGACTTGGCGCTAAAACGAAGGCTGCGACAACTGGACCAGTGTGTTGACAGATAGGCTACCGAATCAAGGAATTGATTGGTATTTTACTTCTCCGGGTGCAAGCCATCGGGACTGGGCTTGGAAAAGAATGATCCGAACAGTGGGACGAGTTTTGTTGTCGGTAACGCAACAGCAGGTGATGAATGAAGAGTCACTTATCACCTACATGGTGGAAGTTGAACGAGTCGTAAACGATAGGCCACTCGTGCCTGTTTATGATGATCCAGATAATCCCCAGGTAATTCTTCCTAGTGATTTACTGTTGTTGCGCTCGAATATAGGCCTAAGTACAATTGAGGTTACATTGTGCGAACGTTACACAAGGGGCTGGAGACAAGCACAGCACTTATCTAGTGTGTTTTGGAAACGATGGTGGCATGAATACCTACCCCAGCTGCAAGGTACACCTAAGTGGCTGGAAGCTTCGCGTGATCGTCAAGTAAGCGATGTAGTTCTTCACGAAAGAGCCTTCAGAGGTGTTTGGCCCTACGGCATTATCACCGAGGTATTCCCTGATGAAGATAGACGTACGCCAGGTGTCAGTAAGAACTTCAGATGGCACTGTAAGATGAGACATCAGATCACTTTGTTTTCTAGAAGCCTCTGCAAGGCAACAACAAGTCACCACGGGTAAACCATTGGTGTGGACCCTCCCGTGGAACCGGTCGTTGCCGCTGTTCATATTTCCACCTTGGGTTTGGAAAACCAGCCGGTTTTCGAAGCTCGGAGTTGTTTTTTTCAAGATTTGTTGCACTATTTTGAGATTGCTGAGGTTTGCTTGATGTTTAAAGGTGACCCTGCGCTTTACTCTCTTCTCCAAATGAGATACATTACTCATCCTCGTTGTTACACAACCTACTTTGACCGTTTCCCTTACCCCTATTTAGTCCGAGCCATGTAGACTTCCAAGTACCGAAATTAGACATTTTTCTTCCATATTTTTTCCTGAGTAACTTATGATCTCCGTCGTTTCTCGATGCATGAACAGTCGTTTTGCTCTGACCAAACCAATGACCATTTGTTTGAGTGAGCTCAACCGGTGCCTTGTTGTCAATTTGTTATGCGGGCACTTTCTTTCTTTGATTTCTGAGGATTTTCACATTCCAGGTGAGAGACACTTTTCTTGTACATTGATTCAATTAGTACCGTATTAAATCCAGTTGCTACGAGTGCCTTCTCGTTAACCGTTTCGAGGATAGATTATCTCTGTCGTTGAATATTGAGAGGCATTTACTGGATTAACAGATTACGCGTAACTGGGTGTGGACTTGAATCGTTAGCGAATGATTCAATACCGTGTTGCTCATTTGTAACTTACTGTTGATCCCTTGAAGGAATCGTATGTGGAATTCCTCTGTGCCAGTAATATTGTCGGACATATCAGGGGAGAAGTAAATCCTAAGGCTTAACGGCGTTGGCTTTCTCTTTGGCTTTGATAGGTCTATGGCTTCGAACGAGAAGGCTAGCCTCCAAAGCAAGGTTGGTGCTCAGTCAGCGTTTATTGCTGCCAGGCTAGAGAAAACTGCACGTCGCCAGAGGTTAGAGGTGGTTTTAATGCAAACTAGAGAACAGGCGGTAGCGACCCGTCAACGTCTGGGAAGGTGCGTTGCTCGATTCAGAATCATCACTACATCGGACACTCTTTGATTGAACCATACAACATCGTAGGTTTGCTTGTCAGCAGTATGTAGTACACTATCGGAGTCACGCTTGTGCTCTCGAATCCAAGCCCGAAAGTTGCAAGAGGATTTCATAGCAAAAGCGGTCCCCGCACAACAGGCAAATTTCACTGACTTGCCAGAGGCCCAACTGAACTATTTTGGCAGTGATCTGGTTAATTACTGCAACTCCGCGAAACGAGTTGAGTAATGTGTTGAAGATGGAGTGGCAGATCACCGTCGGTAAACGCTACACCATTTCCGTTTTATTTTTGTCAGGGATGCCTGCAAGGTAATCAAGGACCGCGTAATGACGCCACCATCAATATCCCGTATGAAGGCAGTAGTTTTAACGAAAGACCTTCCCTGACGGGCGCATTATTTCATCAGGTCCAAACATTACTGACGATCTGGCACGGTTGCTTGTCCTCCTATACAAATCGCAGCATTGCCCAGACCGAAAAGAAACACGTAGTCGAATTTCTTTAATTGTNTAATTGTGTACACTCAAAGCCTACTGCGATAAGACAAGCAATCAACATATAAATTCAATAGGCTAGGAAATTTAACGAGATCAGATCGCAAAGCGCCAGCTGAGATTTGCCCAAATTTCACCGTTTCTTCTTTGATGTGTGAGGGTGGTGCGAGACAGATTTTTGCGAGCTGCAGGGAGCAGTCGTGATGCCCTTATCAATGTCTGCTAAGTGTAACCAGACAGCGATAATCTGACAAAGAATAATCAAAAACTGAATTTTGCTACCCCGAAATCTTGGCAGTCACGAGTAGCCGTATGCACGGATTTGTACACACCATTGAACGGTGCCCCAAGCTCATCAACCCTCTACTTAGTGGGTGGTCCAGTGCATGAGAATTGTGGGTCCGCTTTGGTTAAGGCGGTTGCCAAAAACGGCACCGTCGTTTCTTTATTGTTCCAGGGCTCAAAAACGTGATTTTTCGTCCTGGTCCACTCTACCATACACTACAACAAGCTCCGGCAACATGTGCGTAAGGTTAGAGTGGTTCACATGTGTATGGAACTTACGGTTGGTCATGTCATGGATTATAACTTTCTTGTCAACCGTTCAGACACAAACCTCGTTAAACAAAGTTTGGGTGGAAGACATTATGTTACTACAGTCGAGTCATGCCTAACAACCACGATAAGTGGTGGCGAACTTATCTTTAACTGTTGCCGGGCACTATTAAGCTATTCAAATTTTCTGTGGATGCAGCCGTGTAAGCTGACGGGGCATATACTATAAACGATCGAACGCTTGGGCCTGCGTTGATACCTCTGGAATAACGCCATTCTCCGGGCGGCTGATCAAGAACAGGCTAATATATTGATTGAACATTACTTCCCATAAGCTCGATAGGTATTCTTTCAAAAGGTCAGAGGGCGGTAACAACCGTTCGACCAGGTACTTTGTGATTCTCCAGGCAATGAGACCAAATTGTGAACTTTGTGATTTGTTTTCAAGAAGATTCCTATGCCGCGAAAACTCCCAAACCTCGGTAAAACGAAAGGTTTAACGACCCAGCTGACATTGCGAGAACTTATTTACAGGAGGGTAAACTAGCTCTAACTAGTTGAAAGCCGATTCGTTCTTTTGCCGATCAGTTCGAAGTTTAGTTGCCGTGGAGAGTGGTGAAGCTCCTCTTACCTGACAGTCGAATGTTCACTGTTAAGCATAAGACATTTACACAACCGCTGGTTATTTGATCATCCACATTAGGGACTTGTCTTCTCACCACTAGCAGAAAGTAGATGGAACATGCGCCTGTGAACGTCGAGCCTAACTAGTTCGTAGAGAGATATGTGCCGCACCAGTCTGTGTTCAAATCTGCGAAGCTTGGAAACTAAGTGTGGTGTTTATATGCGCTGCTGACACATTTACGAACGAATAGCTATTACGGGGACAGCACGCCACCCTTTTACTGCTAGATGTGTTGCGTGATTTCGAACTCATATGGTTACGGTTGCAGCCTACACTCATAAGCCGTTTCTGGAAGCCCGTACAACCGGAGCGGACCTTGATGCCTCAAGAGTGATTCGATGTCCTGAAGGTTATCTCAGAATTGAACCTATTGAGTATCGGATCGTGGAGCACCAATTTGGGGCTACCCGATCCATTCTGTGCGAATTTTGCCCTGCTCAACACAACGTAGTCTTCCAAGATCATGTATGAGGAGAATATGTATCGAGCCGTGAGTGCAGAATTTCACGTTCACACTTTTCTCATCCGCTCGCCAAACACCTCCTCAGCAATTACGTTCTTTCACCGTTCGGCGTGATTGCTGTTCAGTGGAAAAGTTCGTCTAGCAAAATGAATGTCGAATGGCCGCGGACTCCTTGATAGAATCGATTGTTTCAAGTGTGTCTTGAGGGTGAGAACATTCATTGTCGGCTTGTTGCGTGAGACCATGCGTTGGGTATCAATTGGGACGCCGAAGTGAATCAATTTGTCACAAACTCCTAACCGCCCAAGAAACTAGGCACAATAGCAAATATCTTTTCTGCCACCTCTGATTAATGCGATCTCCCTGAATTTGTTGCTTCTTAATAACTACTGGGAAAGATATTGTTGTAAGGGCTGTGCTGCAGAGAGCTGGAGTGAGACAGCTCACTCAACACAGAAGATTGCTCAATGTGACACGGTTGACTAAAATTTCTACAAAATCTCTGTAAAATGCAGATCCCCAGATGCACAAGACCTATTTAGCTTCAAAAAACTGACCAAGTATTTCGTGACACATCTGAAGCGGGCCACGGTGCAGTTTCCCATGTTTGTTTGTTGGACGGCAACGGTGAGGCGTTTCGTGTACCGCTGTTTTCGAACTTCCGTGTAGTGCTTCTCAATTCAGTCATAATTTCTCAACTTAAGTTGATCGCCACCGCGCTTGACTTTGATATCTCCCAAACCATACTTTCGATTGTGAAGGTTTGGTTCAATGACGCGAATTTTTGGACGGATTCGATTAGTGTTGTTATGTCAATAATTTTGCTACACGCCTGGAAATGTTGATTACACATAAACTGCCGTGTGCTGTCGATGACTCTGTCCCGCGTAAGTAAAGACGTGTACAGCCATACGACCATCCTGCGGACAAAGCACCGCGCAGATGGAGGAGGGTACGGTGTAATCATGAATAGTTGCGTGATCCAGAATTCCTCAGGCGACCTCCGGAGTTACTGACCACCATATTTAGGCCTACTGAACCTATGGACAGTGTTGGCCTGGAAGAGGCCACATCACAACTGACCATTTTGTGCGACGCTAATGGAGTATCGTTGTCACTTTAAGAGTGTTATAAATAGCACGGCTCGTTGAAGGTCGGCGTGGTTGGATCGGTTCAATTCAAGAGTACACAGTGAGTTCGGACAGCTTGACGCCCACTGGGTCACAGTCAGTCCAAAGGAATGTCGTGCGGCCAGTACAGCTAGGATCTTTCATCCGTTCAGTGCAAATTCGGTTTGATCACATTGCTCATGGGGGAAGAAGACGCCCTTGCAATCAGTGTCCCATCGTAACTGGCACTTCACTTCACCATATGCTAATGACAGAGGCGGACTCTGACAACAGCTGGTGATGTGCATTCCAAGGCACCTGAACGCAGTTCGCGTACAGTAGGTGTCTAGCAATGAGGACATGTTGGAACTCCACCCTTGTTTCCATATGTTCGTACAAAGCTAAACGCTTCTGTCCACATGACACTGGTGGATCGTCACTTTTGATGTGGAGCGTGCATGTAATGATGAATGGAATTGGCTGGTTCGTAGATCCACCGAACCGTGGAAAACCAGAAATAGATGAGTTGAGTCGATGAGTTTCGGGCTTAGGGATAAGAAAAATGACCACCGCGCATGCCTGGGTGCAGTTAATGTAAATTTTTGCAAGGAAATCCATCACTTTTCGTCTCCTTGTATCGACCGTGGGGTCGAGGTACCGAAGAAAATCGATCCCTAAAGTAGCAACGTACGACTGCCATTACAGATACCCGAACATACCCTGGCAGCGACTAGAGTGTTCCCCGTACAGCTGATCACGTTAACATAGATCTGGCGGAAACTTTGGCATATAAACTAAGCAGCTTGCATCGCGATATACTTAGTATAAGGATTAGTGAACCTACGCATATATACATATGAAAAAATAACGAGCGGAGTTGGTGTTAAAGGAACTCCCAGAAAGAAAAGCGTTTTGCCATGTTTAACGGGCTTTCCGTCCACTAATTTATTGCGGTGAACTAGAAAAGATGTCAAAGTAAAACTGAGTATCAACCGGGTTTATCAGAGTCTGCAGAACTGGAACGTTTCTGTTTTTCGAACCTTGTCTGTTCGTCACAATAGTTAAACTAGAGCACTGGATATTGGTGAGGTGGTTTTGAATACGCAATAGTAATTGCAAGCGTAATAATCTCCAGCCCATAGCTAGTTTCTACTCAATCACAATAGAGTAGCACGTTAGCCAACAAAATTGTAACGTGACCAGACTTTGTACAATGTAATTAATAAGGCAGTAAAATATCGATTGAACACAATGTTCAGTTGACAGTTGCAGCCACTATACCCGCCATAGTTCGTGTGAAAGTTAGGGTTGTGGTAGTAAACACGCTGCTTCTTTTTCACACACTCAGGGGTTCTTGTCTGCGCACTAGCTCGATTGCAGGTACTTCTTCAGCAACTGAATTCAAGTGTGAAGCAGACCCATAAAGGGAATTTTTAGTCTCAGAAGATCCAACAGTCAATGAAAATAGAGCTTCAGAGTATTCGTGCATTTAAGACCAATAAGGGATGGGCCAGAGATAATAACAAAAAGCGTACATGTATAAGCAACGGTTTGCGTGAGGCATGTCAAGTAGTGCCCTTAACGGGAATATTAGCAGGCTTCAAGACAACGGAGGGTTCCAGCCGCCCTACGTGACTAACATGGATATAAGATTTAACACTGTCAGTGCCAACAATGAAGGAACGTTTTAAACCGCTGTTAACAGTAAATGACTGCGTTGTACGCCGAGGACGATGGATTGCAAGTCAGGAGTGGTTCTGTTCTCATAAAGAACTCTGGGTCGAATACGTCTTTGAACTAGGACGGTTGGCTTCAACTGGATCTATCTTGCTACAGTGACGGCATTTGGAAACACGAAATTAACACGAAAGATGAGAATGTTTATGGCCACATGAATCACAGTTATCCTAATGTTGGATAAAATCCAGATTAGAATGTTGTGGCTAACCTGTCCCATTTTCATAGGAGGTTACCTTTTCAAAATGCCACTGCTGTTGATGCGTCTGATTCCCAGCGCTGTTGGCGTTACATACCACAACTGGGTCTCCATTGACCACGGTTTACGCATCCCGAAGTTGTTCACAGACTGCCGTGGCAGGCTAAAAAAAAGGTATTCTTCAGTAGTGAAAACATTTGCTGAATATTAGGAACATTGATTCCTGTAAATAATCGATCTCTTAGATGAGCCTACAGTCCACCAACGAAGTTACACTTTGCTGTTTGAATTTGAAGCAAAAGAATAGACTCAAGGACCTCTTGAGTATTTTTTAAAAACTTATGAAATTCTGTCCTTCATGCGGCTTCAGAGATGATACACTGGAGATGCTTGACCAGCGGATGCTCCAAAGAGTCCTACAGGAGTGAAAGAGGCGAATCGGAAACGCCAGGTTTTTGATCAAACCATACGCATCCTTGCTAATGTCCGCGGGAAAATGCGGCCCTTTCTTAACTTCTTTCATATCTTTACAGGTGATACAACAAATTTCAGGGTGTTACAGCGAACTCTGAATAATCCGTGCAATGGAGTGAAAGTTCAGATTTTTAAAAGCACAAAAATTCATCATAAGATTTACCTTGACCGCAAAGTCAGTTGTGGCAAATGAAAATACGCAATGGTGACTGTAAATGTATTCCACTCTAATCAAGAGCCGGCTTCTCTGCAGTCGTAATAGCGCAGCACGTTAGCCAATGAAATCGTAACGTAATCACACTTTGTACACCGTAATTATTTGTGCAGTAAAACAATTGAACGTAATGTTCACTTGACAGTTGCACTCGCTACAAATGGCGTTTGTTGTAAGCAGACTGGAGAAAAAGCTGTGAGCCAAGCGTAATAAAAGACAGACGACCGGGAATTCATGTTGTGACCTTGCACGACTGAAAAGACGATGGAAATTACCCACAGGGAGTGAAATCTGCCGTTACATGACGATAAAATGAGAAATCATTGAACACTGGACAATATTTCCGTGATGTCGCCCAGGAATGTGAAAGTCATCGAGTTCCATGACAGAGTTTCAGGAGAGTTGAAAAGATTTGTTTTAGTCGACCGTAAACCGGTTTATTGTTCGATTGGCGCCGAGATTGAAATTAGCGATGGTGGATGTTGTGATGGTATAAATGTAATATCTTGTGAAGGAATTTTTATGTGTGAAGAATATTTGACCAACGTTATCTTATATTCCATTTAAGGTTATGGAATATTTACAGGGCTTTAAAGATGTCTCTGAGGGTCACGAATTTGCTAGCTTCACCAAGTTCGGTAGATGCTGAGATAGGTACACGAAGGATCACAGTGTTCTGTATGTGCTTGGTTCAAGCAAGAAATCAGGCAGTGGATGCTTAAAGTATGATCATGTGGGTGTGATTGCCGTTGAGTTTACGTGGTAGATGGTGTTCCGCTGTATAAAACACAAGCAACGTAAGAGCGAAAGCCGTGGAGTACGACGTGTTTAGTGAGTTGAGTGCACATACTTCCCATTGCACAGTTCCCGTGATACATGATACCAATCACGCTTTAACGTGATTAGGAGAAATGCTGGGTTAGTTGTTAGCTCTTTCACATTGAAGCGCAATCACGACCTAACTGCCTTGCTGTACGATGAACATCCAAGAATTCGTCGGCTCACAGACAACTGCTGAGTTGAAGCAGTATACTGCGGGTGTTAATGGCAAGTATATAACTACCATGGATATTTGCAACAT
>QNGE01006510.1:13116-23308 GCA_008508345.1 Paragonimus westermani
GCAAGCGAAAAACCCTCCGATAGAAGGCACCGGTCACGCACGTAAACCGGTTAGAAGTGCACACGACGTGTGAACGGAAACCGGGGGGTGCTGCGGGTTGGAATTGCGACTTATAAACGAGAGAGCGCGCGTTGCATGTGACTAGCGGTTTGGACAATAAAGATTGTGCTTTATTGGACGCCTTCTCGCTACAATAGTTGTGGGCAACCGTTTAATCGGACTTACCAATAAAATGTCTACTGACGCTAGCCAAATGTCATGCATTCTCACAGTGTGAGACTGCAGAAAGTGCTCGGAATCATTATGAAGATTTCCAGTGTATGATGAATCAATGATAAGAGCAGGGAACGTGGACATCAACGTTCTATTGACACACAAGAATCACCAAACATTCAACGCAGCAGCTATTTCAACACCTTTCCCTGAAACCACCATGGTGTCCCAACACTCACGTAACTGCGGGTTGAGTGTGTATCATGCACTGGTTCCCTTGCACGTGAGCCTTACTCGCTGGCGTCAACTCTGGACACAACCTTCGACCACGTGTGCCTTAATAATCTCGTTATACTTACCTGTCAACTCAGTGTCGTGGGAAAGTCTACCTAGTAAATTCAGACGTTTCTGAGTTACTCATCGGTTATAAAGAAGGCTAGCACTGTCAAATCGCCACGGTAAGCGAATCTCATACCGACCGTACTTGAGCTCAACTGTGGACTCTACAATACGCTCAGCTCTTTGATCCTCACCTAAATGAACCACCTCATCGGAAAATCCGCGCTCGACAAACTCTAGGTCGAACATGTGCTGGACGAATCGTGCTAGCTCAGCACACCTTAAGCAACGAACTTCAGCGCTGCTGTTTGCTGGGAGTAACATGGGGCCTCACAATTGTGAGAACAATTGAATAAGACCTAGAGTGTGCACAACTGAACACGATTGAAAATCAATTTCACATTTCGTTCGATGCTTACTTCATCTCTTCTCCATGACTTTCTTATTCGAAACATTCCTCTACGGTCAGGGGCGTCATAAAACCAACACCGCATTCAATCTTGTAGTTCATCTTGCCCGGTTTCCGTGTCCATCTTCTGAAATAGGACGGTTTCTACGTTCAAGGTATATCGAATTAAGTTAACACTGCACCAACCTTCTATTACACGCCGTAAGATGGAGACTTTGAAGTAGATTTTATTTCTTCCCCAGCGTATGCCATTTCCACGGCTAGCTGGGATCCAATGGCCTCCATCATTAAAACAGCAAAGCAGTAGCCTTGCAGACGGAGCACTCATGGATTTCAAATGGTCCATCTAACAGTGTTCGAAGTATTACTCGTATACTTACCACAATTCCTCGGAATGTTTGTCTCTGAAGATTGCCTTCCAGCTCATGGAAAGCAGCTTCAGTGTTCACGGGCAGAGCGTGTGCGCGGATTTCACGAACAGCCGGACCTTGAACAATCAGATTGGGGAAAAGTTGACGTTGCTGTAGACGTTCTTTCAAAATGGTCATATCCATCAGTAATTCCTAAAGCATTTGCATCATCGTCGATAGTTGTGGGGGAAACAGTAGCGTCATTTAGTGGTGAAGATGTTGCCAGAGGTGCAACGGATGAACTTGCGGACGGCTGTGTCAACCTTGGCGGTGACGTGGGAACGAGAAGGCGAACGATTGGAAAAGAGTCGTCAAAAAGTGGGCGGGAAGATGGAGTGGGGAAAGCTGCACGAGGCCGGTTTGCAGTAACTGCTGGACCAGGCGCCGCAGCAAGAGAACTGGGACGGTGGAGTGTGGGGATACCCAGGGAGGAAGCAACGGGACTGTGGAAAAGAGTGACTTGAACGCCCTGAATGGAAGGCGCGAGTGTGTGGAACTTTTGCTTTCCCAAAGAGCCGCCTGCCTCCAAGACGAATGCCGGATTCCGCGCTGTTGTGGCACCAGTGGCACGCACGGGCGAACAGCTATCGGAGTCCTCGGATGACGACTGCGACAGAAGCTTTGTCGGAAGCTTGCTAATACCCAATAGAATTTAAAGGCAAACCGGTATTACCTGATCATCTGACTCCGTTTTCCCATGCGTACAGTTACATCGGGCGAATCCACATCGGATATGACCTCTGCCTTCTTGGCCTAACGACGGGCTTACAAATAGTCGTCTAGAAACACAAGACATAATCATGAAATCATTACCTGTTGTGCTGATCATTCTGAGTGATATCTTTGCAGAGTCAGGCGGAGAAACCCAATGGTCCAACACAGATGTGGTAAACTGAAGAGAAGGGCCATTTGGTCACGATGCTACGCCGCCCTCTATCCACGTCGAAGATAGCACTGCGCAGCAAGGTTCACCATCCTCCAGAAAAGTTACAACGCTGTATATCTGATGTGAAAGTTAATCAACAGTTGCGGGTGACACGTGATAGATAAAACAAAATTTGTTATATGCTGTAAGTCTCGAAGGGAACTGTATTTATTTACAAATGACGTTATCTATAGGAATGTAAAATGGGTACGTAAACATAAAGCGAATGAAATGGGAAGAGCAAACCTTTAGCACCAATACGAGACGCGCTTGCTGTTAAAGTGTCTGATGATAAATCCTTGACAATGAACATACGCATATAGTGAGGGGAGAAACTGTGGGTGAATAGAGGTCGGAGCGTGGTAAAGGTGCAGTAACTCAGTGCAATCTTCAAAACTAGAGTCAAGTATGTCAGCAACTATGCAGGGAACATCATTAATAAGACAACATTGTTCGGGAGAGTGGTTGTAAACAAAACTGAACCCAACGTGAACACTGAGCATCCACGTACGGTAGGACAACTGATGGGTGTACCAACATCAGAATGGACGACTTCGACAGGAGCAGCAGCAAATCATTCTAACAAACGTTTGTACAATTGTCCTACTGGACGCGTCGGCCCGTTAAGCATAGATTTCAATCTGTACATGAGAGACTCAAACGAAAAGGCAGAAAAGTTATCCAATGAACCATGTATGGCAACATCATTCTCAAGGTGTTCCAGCAAATGCACATTGTACGCCATCTCCGCCTGACCATACAGTTTACGATAATTGGATACGAATACGTGCATTAATTGTTTCGCAAAGTCTAAATGAGTGACACCGAATGTGGGGTGACAAAAAATATATAGCAGCAGACAAAACTAAAAAGTTGGTATAATTACCACTGTTCAAAATATTCCGCAAGACCACCGGTCCAAAGTACAATAAAAATTTTCGGCACACAGTAGCCTTCCAGGTTTAAAGTCTGTCAGACCTCGGCACTTGCGGAAAAAGTCACAAGATAGGCTTTTCCAACATATTAAAATCCGTTCATTTGCCCGTTGGAATGCCTGCGGGTTTATGCGAACTCTCCTGGAGACCGGTCCCGACATCCAGTTGATAAACATACGACGGACAACGCCCTGACACAATGGATGCATATAGTCATTGGGAAAAGTGGAAATCATATCGACCGGTAGAGACATAAACGGGGAGAGGGACATTGGGCGTGCGATGTGAAACGATGCGTCCGTTCGAAGAGAACCACTTTGCGGTATGAACGTTACTTTTCGTTCGCAGTATACACCTCGTTGGTCGCACTTCTCACAGCCGTAGTATGCACCGTGCCGGCGCACCTGTTTAACATACGAGCGAGCCGGTGTGTCACAGAACACCGCTTTCAGACAGACAATAATCGGAACATTGTTAACCTTTATGCCACTGCTTAACACATCGTGCAGTTCTAGCAGTATGTCCAAGAGATATACGTTGGCATCCTCAGGTTTGTTGCTACCTCCAAACACGCCAACCACGAACGGCTCGGTTACCATCGGCTCATTCAGGCGACGGAGCGCGGGCCATATTGTTAACTTTCCTGCGTTCGATGGCGATGAACCATCAACAATCAGCTGGATTTCTACGGACGTCACATGTTGTAGCCGGCTGCGTAGGACAGCATTCACAATGCACTTAGCTAACCCCAAATGAGCATATTCGCCTGGATAAACGTCACGTATCGGCGAACTTCTCGGTGTCGACAACAACGTCCGGGCATCACTGGGTAATTCCGGTATTCTTTCCCTCAAGATACGCAAAAGTCGTGCCTCCTGCACTTTAGGAGTGTTGTTGGAAATTGTCCAGTCTCGAAGGCGATTGACAACGCTGGCCTTGGTCAGATCAGCTTCAGGAACCTGCACACCAATTTCTGCTGAGCTTTCTAGTACACCTGAAATCAATCGTTTGCATTTGGAAAGTTTAACTTGCCCTCACAAGGCGGTTGTGATATGCGTTCCGGTATGGAGATCGTTCGCAAACGTCTGCATTCTCCAACGGTTCTTGTACATTACGGTTAAGCTGGGCAAGTGAGCGCTGCACATTCCGATAAATGGTGGAACGGCTGACTAACGTTTCCGAAAACCACTACTGCTATAATGAGTGAAATAATTTCTCTTACTTCACCGTCATCGTGATGCTGCTCAGATATAGTAGCAACCTCCGCAAACCTTGAAAGAAACAGGAGCGTCAAGCGAGGCGCAAACTTGAACGCGGCGCGCCTGAATAAGTGAATCTGTTCGAGTTCGGATAAACAATGACCGAGTTTATCCCTACAACGGATATTTCCTGAAGATGAATGTCATTCCTTTGTTGTGTACTTCATATATTATATAGCTAACCTGAACAATGATGCCCAGGGGATTGGATATATTTTCATCCATCAACACATTATTGGTCAAAATAAAACAACCATAAATTTTCCCTAAACAGCCCGAATTCACCCTCAATTGAATCCCTAATTGATGCTAGCAGGGGAAGTCCAACCCAAGATGGTTTCTGCAGCATATGGCTGCCGCCTGCTTCCTGCCCGCTGGTCTACTACCGAATGTGCTTCCGGCACGTCGCAACCTAACAATAGCCCGACTTTATGTTCACCCAAGAAGGTGATAAAGCAGACCGGCCAAGTGGTACCATCGCTGAACATCACCCTCAGATATGATTTCCACCCCCTCAACCGGAAGACCCTTGATAGTAAGAGCCTTGTCGACCCTAACCCTACTTCCATCATCTAAAGATTCAAATTCCAAACTCAGCTCTTGACAGTCAGTAATAGGCGTCTTATTCAGTGTACGGATGCTAAGCGTTTGTTTACATGCTGACAGCCGTAGTAGCTCATCTACAGACTCATCTGTGAGTGTGGTATCGGACCCGTTATCTAGAAGGGCATACGTTTCGATCGTCTCGACTGTCCCAATTAATGTGACAGGCACGAAACCAACAAGCATCCCTCTCTCATGCGGAGAGCTTAACCCTTCCACTTTGAGTCCATTTCCAGAAGGCGCCGGGACTGCGTCCATCGGGGTGCGATATCGCCCTTCACTTAGAGGCCGTAGATACAATTACGGACTCCAATCGTGGTGCCATTCCCTAAGTTCGTACGCCTAAGGTTTCCCCAGCATTTGACAAAGTGAATCTCAGTGAGACGACGGTAAATCTGTGAACACTATTTTTTGATTTACTCACCGTTCACGGGCGGGCTTAAACGCAACAATAGAGAGCCTAGATAAATGAACGTGAGAGAATCTTGAGCAAAACTGCATGCCAGTTGCTAGAGAGGACGACGGAAATTCAAGTCGATCTTGAGAATTTGAACAAGCGTCAGAATGGCTGAGGGGCGTTCCCACCCTATGAACCCAATAGGAGAAACATAAGGGAGGGAAAGCGTGAAATCAGAGTCAGTACGCCGCTGATTTGTGATTGGTTGCATGTCACCACCTACGCACGGCTGCTGCTCGATGTCACTGAGATGGCAAATCAAGGTGTTGTAATCTCACCGTGCGAGGCTCGAAGTTGCAGGGTGGTGGGGACTGATCGATATGTGTGGGCTTGTCGATTGGATGCATCCGTTGTGGCCGGAGCCGAATGACGTATTCAATCGTGACTGGGTAATTGTGTCGACGCAGACTGCTTCTACTCAATACATACAGCAGTTGTTGGCATGCCTCGAGGCTTTTATTCTGGAGGTGAGTTGGGGTTTGTGTTCACCGTTTTTTGGGCGTTAATTCTCAAGCACTACTCTGTTACCACTACACAAAGTTGTGTGAAAGCAAAGATTGGAGTATGAATAAGTAGAATTAATTGTGTATGCTGTGTTTTTGAAAATGTCCTCCATATAGCTGGTTTATGTCTTGGTGAGCAAGTTTAGTGTGCACTGGCTGCGTTCAGTACAGCATTGTGACCCTTAAACCACTTGATCAGGCGTTTTCATACTGATTGTGTTGTACGACAGTGTGGTCAGCTGTAGTTCACATGTACCTTCCTATTGTTCACTACAGCAAGTCGAGAATGTGCCGAAGTCGACGAACGCAAAAGAACTCAACACAACTGCCATCGAAGAGGACTGTCAATCGTTGGAAGCGGCGCTGCATGCTCACAGTGGATTCCAATGAGTGGTCTGAAGATGGTATCCTTAGGACAATACGGAGGAAAAGTGAGTGTTTTTCCACGTGCTATTTCATCTCTTTAGGTGACGTTGTTCTCAATGACGCAGGTACTAGTAGTTGGTCGACCGCAGGGGAATGTGGAGTAATCTCCAAAGTGATAGAATGTTTGAGGGAGTGGGTCTCAGAATATGAGATTCCCAGAAGAGCGGTTGCAGCACTCTTACGAATAATCAATCCTTTAGCGAGATCTATGTCAAATGATGTTCGTTCGTTGATGAGTACACCCCGTGATTGCCCTTCAAAATCAATATGTGGTGGAGAGTATGCTCACTTTGGTTTGCGAACTGCGCTGTTACGCATGCCGGATGACACATCACTGATGAATGCTGATAAAGTTGCCATCCAGCTTCACATCGATGATGTTGGACCTTTTAAGTCGTCAAAGTTGCAGTTATGGCCTGTACTTTGCAGATTGGTTATGCCGTTGACAACTACCCCCTTCATGGTTGGCGTATTCGCTGGTCGCAGCAAACCTTGGAATGTGAACGAATATCCGTCTAACTTGGTAAATGAACTTTCTAATCCGATGTCAGCTGGCGTTACGTTCGATAACCTTGGGCCCAAGCTGATTATCAGCAACATTATTTGTGACGCACCAGCTAGAGCCTTCGTGAAACGGAAACCAGAGCATACCGGATATGCTAGTTTTGACCGCTGTCCGCAGAATTGTGTCTACTTTGCCTCAAGTTTACTCATTCTTTAACAGACTGCCCCCGTCGTACAGACGAATCCTTCCTGTAATCCTGGAAGCACAAATAATCTCCGTTTTAATCTCTGCCGTTAAATATGATATATTATTTTCCTTACGACTATATGCATTCCGTTTTTCTTGGTGTAGTGCGCACGCTGGTGTCATTGTGGCTGTAATTCTTGTGTAATATAGGAGTGCGTTTGGAGATGGACACTACTGAGAACGTGGATTCATGCATAATCGCACGCTCCCGTCTACTCAGAGACGACTTCCCAAGGGTGTGCTGAGGATGGTTGGAGTTCAGAAACTGGAAAGCCTGTGAGTTTAGGCAGTTTCTTCTGTATATCGGCCCGTGGGTGTTGAAGGGAGCCACACCTCATGAGAATTACTCCAACTTCCATGACTTATCCATTGGTATTTGTGTGCTTGCTCCTCCTGTCTTCTGCGGACCTTTACTTGAGTATGGAAATTCCTACCTGCGTAAATTCGTTTGAGTTTTTTTAATATATATGGAGCAGGGGAAATAACCTACAATGTGCACTCACTTATACATTTGGCGGATGACGTCGGATATCACGGCCAACTTGACAGGTTTTCAGTCCTCCCCTTTGAGTCTTACATTTGCCACATCAAACGTATGCTGCATTCTCCATGCAATCCTGTAGCCCAATTATACCGCAGGTGGAAAGAACAGTGTACTATGGCAAAATTAATAGAAATCGATCGGTCACTACATGTTGAAGACCACAACAACGGATGCAAAATACGGAAGTTACCTCTTAAAGGTTCGTTTCTTTCAGACGTTAGTCCTCATAATATAATAATTGCACACAAACTGCCCCACCTTATTGTGGACATTAACACTATTGATGTGAACCAACCAATTCTTATTTTGTGAACGTTTCGAGATTAATGCTGACTTTTGGGTGCATGGCATCCCATCATCCATGTTGCTCATATTTCAGGTAAACCAAGACAACGATCATGTGTACCGTCTGTAAATATTTCCTTTAACTTCGTCGTTAATTCCACTTATTATTCCGCTTTTGCACACTTTTTACAAAACGCTAATAAACATGAGCTAATAAGACGTGCTTGTGAACTTTTACTCCGCTGACGAGAACAACGTTATCTGAAACTAGCCAGAAACTTTCTATCTTCAGATATGGATAGACCAAAGTGTTACGGCGTGGTTAAAATTGAGTTCGACGACAACGAAGATGCTGCCGTTATCAGGAGCGGCTGACTGGATGCTGCTGGAAAAACAGCGGTTTTTCCACGGCTGCCTGGAACTGCGTATTATAGATATGCACAGGAACACTTGCAGCCGAGTACGGGCGATCCGAAGTTACCAGTTACCATACTGGTTACCACAAGTAAGTGAAGCTATTATATAACAAACATAAATATATTTCATTGCAGTTGACTTTGAAAATGCCAGGGAAATGGAAGTGCGGTACACATCCGGTAACCTGCCTTCCAGCGACGACACAATAAACATGGGATTACCCCCCTTAACGTCCAATGTAAGTTGATTGTTGCTATCTGTTAACCAATTACCAGTAAACGACCAAAGTTCACAAACGATGACAGTGAAGTGGACGGCAATGCAAAAGGAAGGAAGTGTGAGCCTAGTCCGATGAGTTATTCAGTTCCATCATGCAGCTCCACAATGGAACATCGAAGACCCATCGGCTGCATCACTTACGGTTCAAAACCATCATCCACAACGATAGTGGTAAGGAAACCTTACTTTGGAATCAATTACTTGCAGGAAATGGCTTAAAAGGAAAAATCACTAAGAATGATCTACAGGAGATCTGTTCATCTTTACTGAATGCTCTAAATGCAGGAGAAGAAAGTGATCGTGGACCTCGACGAAGCGGACGCTTTCAACCTGGATGCTCATTGACATTTCGCATTTTTTACTTGTATAAATAGTTAATTTCAATAAATGTTAATTCTCTGTATCGCGCACTTTGTTTTCTCCTCGATGGAACCTGCGAAAAGGCCACGGTTAAACGGTTGATTAGCTTATGTGACTGCAGGAGTGGAGGGAGGATATATGTCCGATCAGGGTACGCACTGGGCTAACAATCGCCGGAAATCGTAGTAAGAGTAGCGGATTTCAGCGTTCATCGTGCCGCATTGCAATTGGTCCGCACAACCTCCATGCGTAATTGGTTGAAAAAAACTTAGCGAAAAACGCGTCTGCTGTGGACACAACGCCGTTTCCACTGCGATCAAACCTGATTGGCCGCTTGACCAGAAGAAGAGCGGGAATCGTAGTGGAAAAAAGATTTGTGCTCATAGGGGTGAACCGGCGTGGTGGTACTGGCAAGACAACCCTTACGTCGCAGGGAGTTTAGGATTTTGGGGGCGTCAAGGAGGATCTCACTACACTGCAATACTCGGCTGTGTGGTTCGACAGCAGACGAACGAAGCATCGGTTACACTTTCTTAGAACTTCACGTCTTCTTTCTAATGACATGCTTGTGGATAACTGGGACGTTTCTGTTTCTAACCGTCCTATTCTCCACAATAGTTAAACCAGAAAACCGAAATAATGGACGACAACGTTTATTGCAATTAGGCTGGGAAAATGGGTCGTCAGTGAAGCACTACAAAGATTGGAGCAAAATCAACTAGCTAGCAATCGACCGTGTAGAGTTCAGACGGGCTATGACCAATCAGTTACGAATAACGCAACGAGTAGACGAGAAATATATTGTCGACACGTAAAATCGACGAGAGCGAGAGAAGAGCGGGATGAAACGTTAACACAGCAAAACGTCACGCGAGTAGATACCGGAGCATGTAACAGGCAAGCCGGACGTTCTGGCTTCGTGTACCCGATACACTCGTGAACCCACTTTGTGCAACGTGGAGACACCAGGGTACAGCGTTCCTCAGAAGTACGGGGTTCCAACGATATTCCTGTAAAAGGAGATAACAGAAACAAACGTGAGCCAAAGGCCCAGTAAGACATGCACACGACTTACAC
>QNGE01006511.1:3843-25923 GCA_008508345.1 Paragonimus westermani
TGTGTGGGCTGAGATACTGCCAGGACGCCCAGACCTAGACAGGAGAACGATTAGGGTTCTCAATCAAAGCCTTTGGCTCAATAGCCTGTACCGCGAGGCAGCGGGTGAGTGGCGGTGTACCAGAAGTGGTACGTTTTTCAGGAAGATGCCAACCATCTTCCAACCCCCAACCTGGACGACCAGGAGACTGTAGTTTGTCAGACCTCTACCTATTGGTCTGCCTGGTATGAGTAACTCTGTCCAGTTTAGCCCAAAAGGTTATCGAGATGCGTAAGCCGTCACACCACGCCAAGGTCCAGTCTCACCGTGACGGAGTGCAGTGAAGGAGCAGTTCCACACCGTCATATTCACAGTTTGTAGGAGTACGCTCTAATATCTCGCCTACTGAAAAGCTGGACAGCAAAGGGGTGGCTGGACAACTTTGTTGTACTTCATTCGTGATGCCAAACGTTGACATTGCGCTGTCATAGGCCTTAATCTTGCCCGAAGTCGAATAGTAACGCGTTTTCAGGATGTTCGCATACATCCAAAACACACCCTTCCTCGATAGACAGTTCCAGATTGCATCTGTGTCAACCGGATTGAAGGCCATTCTGATATCCAAGAAGGCAAAAGCTGTTGTCTTTCCATATAAATGGTGAAGTTCAAGCATTTAGTAGAGTGTGAAGAGATGATCAGTAAAATCACTGCTAGGGTGAAACCCAGCTTGTTCTTCACGCGTTTCCTTTGTCTATAAAATACCATGACTACGAGCAACTTTGACGCAATGTGAATTAAGTTCATTCCTCTGTGATTTGCACACGAAGTGCGTGAGACGTTTTTGGAAATGGAGACGATGTTAGTCAAACCCCAGTCATTTAGGACAATTTCATTGGTCCAGAGTTTCTGGAATAGAGCCGTCAGCTCTTCGACTAGGGCTGCACTTCCGTCTACAGAAAGGGCAGAAATTTCGTTCGTACCGCGTGCCTTGTGGCGTTTCAGAAACTCGATCTCGAGGGGGACTTCTGTTTTCGGCTATGGGGAAACGTCAGCAAGCCACTGACTGCATGCAGAGCCGAAACATTTAGTCATTGGTGCGGGTGGTCAATTGAACTGCTCTTGGAAGTACTCAACTCAGGATCCTAAGCGTTGCGGTCGTTGCTGGTTTCTCAGGTTGGCTCGTTTACACCTGAATTCTTCCTACCAGTTACTCGGATGAGATAGATAAGCTTTCGGGAGCTCCGAGTAGCTTCGACTTATTTCATCTCGACGACGAGAGGACTCCGCTTATTTTGCCGCTGGTCCCCACACTGAAGCCTTCGGACACTCCCGGTGGCGTTGAACTAACCCACTGGTTTGCCCGGGTATTGGTAGGTACATCTTTCCTAATGATCGCATGTCAACATATGGTTACTATTCTGTGGCGATGCACCAT
The DNA here is from genome assembly GCA_008508345.1 of Paragonimus westermani. Taxonomy (NCBI): domain Eukaryota; kingdom Metazoa; phylum Platyhelminthes; class Trematoda; order Plagiorchiida; family Troglotrematidae; genus Paragonimus; species Paragonimus westermani. The sequence continues at coordinate 5,258 of QNGE01006511.1, forward strand.
GTATGTTACTCATTTCTTCTTTCGTTGATGATGCTTTCGCGCGGTGAAGTTGTTTCCTAACATCTTTACAACTTCAGGTCATTTCAGTCCTGTTCAACGCGTTCTTCATGGCATACTTGAAGAGACGCAAAATACCTGCGCAAAGGCTGCTTCTCCGGATCGCAGTTTACAAGATGTGCATCAGATCATGCTGACCGAATTGGAACGGCACCTGGTTTCTGAACACATCATACCGTCCAAAGATAGCAAGATGGTAGGTTCACCGATCTAGTTTTGTGATTGTTTTGATGTCTGGTGTGAATTTACCACGAACTGACAAAGCAAATTTGACTTGTTACATGCCTGTTCGGAGGACTCTTCAGAAATTTCAGATAGTTGAAAATCCCTGTAGCATTCATGAAGAAAAACGTTTCAGCGAACAGACCGTTTCCGATCAATTATCCTCTTTGGCTAATACAGTTATATAAAATTCAATGACGAGTTGGAACGTTACTGATCAAAGATTAACGAGCAGACAATGTGATTGGATAAATGATTAACAATCCTTCGCTACGGTTAGGAGGAAATTGACCCTAGTTAGTCAGTGTTAATCAAGTTGAGCGGCCGTGTTAGGCCAAGGAAGCCCCAGGATTTGGATGAATTGTTTACGCACACACAGATCCGGGTGACCTAGTCGGATTGTGATCGTCTCAGCTGTCGAGAGGATGTGGCATTTGACCTTTCGTGGTAAGGTGAGCGGGACCCGGTAGACGGTATGAAAGGCTGTTTTCTTCTCGGTGTGTTGGTTACAATCGATCAAATGGGCCAGAATGGATGAACGGGTGCGTTCTGTTGTTTCAGATTGAAGCCAATCAGGGCAGTGTTTACGGATTCTTTCAGATAAACGCCTACTCAGTAGTGCGACCTATGTATGCTGAACCACAGGAACAGTTAAATGAGTAGATCAAAAAAGAGGCAACACTGTTAAGCACAATATCTTTCAAATTCACTGGAACCGCCCGTTTTGAGTGAAATGTGACATCAGAACTAGCAACACGCAGGATAGACAACCGCGGCTGTTAGTGGACATTGCCGATAAGAAGAACGTCTACTTATCGTTACCATTCAAGGATGACGCAGCGGCAGAGTTGATACCACGTCAAATCGCCAATGCTATCAACACGACTTATTATGGCGCTAGTTCTGTTGTCACATTTCGCTCAAAACGGGCGGTTCCAGTGAATTTGAAAGATATTGTGCTTAACAGTGTTGCCTCTTTTTTGATCTACTCATTTAACTGTTCCTGTGGTTCAGCATACATAGGTCGCACTACTGAGTAGGCGTTTATCTGAAAGAATCCGTAAACACTGCCCTGATTGGCTTCAATCTGAAACAACAGAACGCACCCGTTCATCCATTCTGGCCCATTTGATCGATTGTAACCAACACACCGAGAAGAAAACAGCCTTTCATACCGTCTACCGGGTCCCGCTCACCTTACCACGAAAGGTCAAATGCCACATCCTCTCGACAGCTGAGACGATCACAATCCGACTAGGTCACCCGGATCTGTGTGTGCGTAAACAATTCATCCAAATCCTGGGGCTTCCTTGGCCTAACACGGCCGCTCAACTTGATTAACACTGACTAACTAGGGTCAATTTCCTCCTAACCGTAGCGAAGGATTGTTAATCATTTATCCAATCACATTGTCTGCTCGTTAATCTTTGATCAGTAACGTTCCAACTCGTCATTGAATTTTATATAACTGTATTAGCCAAAGAGGATAATTGATCGGAAACGGTCTGTTCGCTGAAACGTCTTTCTTCCGAACTTGTTTACACATTCCCAGACGAGTGTTATGAAGTGTGGAGGTATAGGCTTTTTCCTCCCTCCACAGTTATTGGGCACTTAACATTTCATACAGATTGAACATCGCCTACCATTTATCGCACCTGTTGCATTCGCATAAACCTTTCAGTCAACCCCTTTCGAAAAGAAGCACTTGGCTCGAGTTTCGCTTTCATTAAAGCTCGTTCGTAGTGCATATCCTTTCCATTGCCGGGACTAGAACTCCGGTCACGCTTTCATGAGGCAACCGTGTTGACCACTGCACCATTGATCTCACATTTCAACTTGGAGGAAGTCTCGGTCGAGGGGTCATCGATTGGTGTTAACGGTACAGTTACTGTATCTGCTCTGGAGACGATCGGGCAACCTGATCATTACTCACAGGCGAAAGTGGTTGAGCGTTCAGTTTTGATAATTTGATCGTGCCTGTGAGGTCAACGGCGCAGCGATGAACACGGTTGCCTCATAAGAGCTTGACCGGGGATCTATTCCCGGCCGTGGCAAGGATATGCACTACTGGCGAGTTCCAATGAGAGTAAAACGCGAGTCTAGTGTTTTTCGAAAGCGGCAGACTGGAAAGTATGAGAATGCGGCAGCTGCGATCAGTTGTAGGCGATTTTCAATCTGGGTGCTAAACCAAATCCCCTACCACTCATCACCTAATATTGGTTACAAGGCAATGATGATGCGATAAATAGAGAAGAGGCACGTTTAAAAGACCTGACAAATCACTGTTCAACTTCAACAGAGATTCAGCCTGAGCAGTGCTGTTTGCTCTCTTTTATAGAGCGATGGGTGGACCAAAGCATGGACGTAACGGTTTTGGGTCCAGAAGCACCTCAATACCATCGGCTGAGTAGCCGTAAACAGATTAGTCACTAATAGAATGTTTAGAGTCAGTCACGTTCGCCACTGTTTCGCTGGTTGATATTCGTGGCGCTGTTGAGATAATTACCTGAACTGCATGTCTAATTGAAGGAGCATTTGCGGTAGATTGTGGACGTAACTGCCTTCGGGGAGCCGCCAAGTGGTGTTTGAAAACTTTGGTGACTTTTGAAGAACCTGCCCGTTAAAGAAGACCATATTTTTGCCGGACTGCGTACTATGAGGCAACTCATCCAAATAACTTAAAAGGAAATGTCATAGGATTAAATGAAGCAAGTCAACCACTGACCCGATCAGCATGTATCGGCTACTTTGGTCTGAACATATGTTACATGCGCCAACTACTCGTGCATTGTTCTGCGCTACTTTCCATCACTGACAGCAAAATTGGTGTACAGCTGTGATAAGAGGGAACCCCATTTTGAGGATAAAAAGGGAAATGGGATTTCCTTCTTCAAGCCCTCTGTCTAAACTTAGCATTAGAGTGCCTGCCTCCTGCAAGCAACCGGGTTGGAAGTGTGAGTACTGAGGCATCTGCAAAACAACCTCCTCATGGCGTTCACTTTCAAACATTTGTTTCGAAGATGCAGTTAAACAGTAGCCGCATTCGAGCCACAGTATGCGATTAACTGCCACGTTCGGTAATGGTTCTGTCCGGAGACCAGGTGAGTTACAAAGCCGACCTACCAGTTAAAGATCAGGATCTAACTTCCTTAATTTGTTGCTGAGTGTCTTCATTTGCCTCCACTGGGCCATCAGTTGGTCACCCCTACTTTCTGTCAGTGGCGTGGGGGCTTGGTAAAGCTTGTGTGTTATGGCAAACAAAAAAGTTTTCTTCATCGCAGAGGATCCCCAACGAAGTTTGTCAATTTATTAAGGTCGTTTGCCCATTCTGTGCGCATTTCTAGGTAGCTATCTCGAGCGTCCTCTAATTCTATTGACATTCGACAGGGACGTCCGGGCTTCTCACCCCTTCCCAATTTTATGATGGGCCACATTCTGGATGGAGCACTTGGAGGCTCCGAGGATCCTGGAGTAGAGTTTCTGGCGGGTAGTAAGCTGGCCGCTATTAAGCACGCGGACGGTATTACTTTACTCAGTTTCTCCGCAGAAAACATGCGGACATTGCTGAATCAATTAAATGGTGTGGCTAATTTGTATATTGCGCACTTTGCACCTTCAAAGTATAGTGTTGTTACATACTCTGGTTAGCACTGACCTGGTGTAGAGTGTGCTTGACTATCCCATTGTGAACTCCGACTTATAACACTGAGTTGAGGTAGGGTACTGACACCATGTACACATGTTTCGCGACACAGTTCCACTTTCAAACACAGACCTGTCAACTGGGTCAAGTGCCCTCTTGTAATCAAGGCACACAGCGCTTATTTGATGTGACACCTTTCCAGCAATTGAAGAAGTGAGGGTCTGATCTGCGTACTCTCGTCTCATACGGAACCCCCATATTATTCCCTAGTGTATCCCTACCAAGCAGCAGTAAGTTCGGTAATGATGCTGGATACTAAAACCCCAATAATGACAAGGGGTGGGCTACTCGGTTTCACAAACTTCCGCAGTTCCTCAGTTATTGAATCTGTGATCGACCCACCTCAATTAAGTAGGACGTTCTCAGTTGTCCCAGTCGATTATTGCAGATGAATGAAAACCCCTACGAATGTTTCGCTGTCCTGTTCAGTCAATGATTGACCAGCAACTGTGAAACATTTTGAATCTGCGGTACAACCGCTGACCTAGGTTTGGATAGGTGGTTCTAGGCTGGTAGGCCCAAAAACGTATGGAAGCGAGTGTCCAACTGGTTCTGTCCACAGATTGTTCCGCTCAGGGATTTTGCCTTAACATGGATAAGCACGCCATTACTCTTCCATATTTCTACTGGTAAGTAATCCCCGGGCCCACAAAAAATTAAGCTACACTACTTTTAAAATAGAATGCAAAACCGGCCCCCATTCGAACATTTCGGGTTATTAACCTCCCATCTGCGATGTAGCCACGTTTGTGATTTATCGGGACATCTTTCCCGAACTTGTGAATTATCTATCAGGATTTTTGTCCGATGTCTTGTTGCCCTTAAGACTTCTGTGAGATCCAATGTTTATTACGCCCACGGGTCGTTATACCGCTGGTAGCACCAGGTGCTTAGTTCATTGCTTGATGAAATTGAGTTCGGAAAGAGTTAAGATTGAAGGGCGTCAGATACTTTAATCCGCAGTAAGCCTGTCAGTTGGGCGTGTCTCACCACAAGAGCGAAAAGTTTGTCAACCCTCAGTTGTCCCCGTAGGTCACGTCACTGTTGAGCTGAGCGGCGGTCAGAACCACAGTAACTTTGGTCAGGCTCATGGCTGTTTTGATGATGTCCCCGTAGGTGTGAACACTACTCACCAAACTGGAAAACAAGTTGGCAGCAGGCAAATGCATAGTCCGAGCTCACACAATGCGGTAAGACAGGTAGTTCTGTACTTAACAAACACGTGGTCTGCCTGTGAGTAGGCCCATATGGGAGAATGAAGCCATCAAATCCTGCATTAGCGGTGCTGAACACAGAGCTATAGCGGTCGTCCGCTACTGTCTTAGTGGTTTGATGTTGATCCGAACTTATCATTGGGGTGCAATTAAACATCGCTCAGTTGTGTTAACTTCACGTCAGAGCTACTTGTCTTTATAGAAGGTATCTTCACCATTATCAAAATTGCAGTCGGTAGGTGCATGCGCGGATAATACGAACAGCTTTTAAAGTTTACCTTCCCTTATCTGAATTAGATAGAGCCGGCTAAACATACAACACATAATTCATTGGCATCTAACACAGTCTATCACTGTAGCGACGACGGCTGCGTTTGACGCCATTCGCCAGCGTATCACTGGATGTGTACAATCACCATCGAGTGGAAAGTGAGAGTACTGTCAACTCAATCTGCTGTACTGAACGTTACTTTCCGAAACGTAGCAGATTTGTCAAGCTTCCGAGCTAGCACAACCGGTTGACTTACCAGCCGCGGAGTACCGATAGTAAGTACACTCCGTGTAAACAGCGGATTGGCAGGTAAGTTAACTCGTGTGTGCGTAAAAAAAGAAAGGGGTTACTGAAACGTCGCTGTCGGAGCTTAACCTCGTACTCCTGGGATTTAGACAAAAGAGGTTGGAAGCTAGGGGTGAGAAACGATAGCAGTGGGCTATCGTCGCCTATCCTCCCTGCGGTATGCAGTAGGTAAAGCGATCCATTTTGTACCCCCAAAACAGCTGATGCGGCCAATTATTGGAGGAAACCACATAGTTGTATGAGAACTGTTTGTACTGCGAGGACGCCCAGGTATGGGTAGGATTTTCAACCATAGCCTTGGGTTCAAAACTGTCATAAGGCAGTTTGCGCATGGCGGCTTGCCAGACCTAGTGCCACTTTTCAGGATGGGGATCAATTTTCGTCTAACCCCTAACCTGGACGACCGGGGAACCCATTTCATCAAACGTGTGCCGATTGGACCATCTCACGTAACTCTCTATCGATGTGATCATTTCACTGTCAAGCTCAAATCCATGGGTCGCCGGAATTCGGAATCGGCGACATTTAATAATGATAACGGCCATTTGATAACGGTTTTTGCCTATATGCACGAATACGGTTTCACGTTTGCTGTATATTACGTTCTTCCCATGTGCTGTTGGTTCAGCCATATCTAGGACCAGGACATGCTTACGTGGGGCCTGAACGTTACTAAATAATAAATTTTTGACTACCATTAATGTAATTGAATAGCGGTCTGTTTTTTTATTACCGTAATATTGGACAACTCCCAATTTACTCTCATTTCAAATAACTCCTTCATTCTTAGCTTGTGCAGAAAATTTGTCCCCATTCTGTCGGACATTTCCTGGGCTTGGACGTGCACGACACTCCGACCGTACCATCCACCCGTCTTTTATCACCGGGAGTTGTCTTTCCTCTCGAGCCTGGATTGTACATGAGACCCGAGCTAAAAGCGTTGGGCGTTTCTGCCGAGTTCCTAGGCTATGGATTGCGCCTTGAAGACGATTTTGTGATGTCTGCCGCGGGAGTGCCTGTGAGACTCGCAAATGAATTACCACGAGATAGTGGGCAGTTGGAAAAAATCATACAACATGGCTTCAAAGGAGACCTTAGAACACATTCTGCTGTGATGACTTGAATCTGCTTACAGTGAGCTGTGCACTTTCGCGTCAAATTCTTATTGAAGATGAACTGAATATGCCGTTGTTCTTGTATTGTATTTTTTTAAACCAACGCTTGTAAAGCCAGTACTCTCTACACGAATGAACGGCCGCATTTGTTCGTACTTCTTCCAGTATTTCTGCAAGTAATTATGAATTTCAGACGTATTCGATTTGCAACCAGTTGAGTTTTGTCACTAATGAATTGTGTAAATGAAATATTGAACGTACGTTCGAGGTGTTTCTCCACTTTTTCTCATCCGACAAATCCTAGAGACATTAGCCTCCTTATGTGTTATTCCAAAACCTGGTTGGCTCGCACATTCTGTATTCCGATCTCAATCGTGTAGCACAACTCATATCACGGTAGTAATCATATGGTAAATTTGTTGTGGCTAGGGAAGTAGATGAACTTCTATCCTGCCTGATTACGTCTAGTCGCATAAAGGCCTCTCTCCTAGTTGATTTGTACTTTTATGACGTGAAAGGTTACCGGAAGCACAGATGAGATGGCGACACTTGAGGGCAGGGTTCAGATGGGTGTCCAGTTGGTTTCAAACCAAAGTCGGGAAGATATTACAACGACAGAGGGGTAATTGAGTGAGGCATCTCGCGTCCTAGCGTGTCCATACGTCGATCAGTATGACTGTCCAGCGAGATTTGTCATGAAGGCGAATGCACAACGAGAGATTGTTAGCCCATAGGTGTTCGTTCTTCGTCAAGATTTTGGGCGATACCCTTTGTAAGGTCGATCAATAGTCGTCGATTTTATCAGTTACACAGGTACTTTCGCTTCGACTGATCAATCTAGAACCGCTCAAACACGATGATTCATCCGAAGTTAGGGTATGCGATGATGTGTATAACAGATTAGGCACCAAGGGCAATGCACTTCAATGTTGTCCACTATCACCATTTCTGTCGCAGATAAACTAACCAGAGGCTGATTCCAGGGACTGTCAACATACCTGCCTAGTGAAAGACTCATTACAAGGTATGGCTCTTTTATCATTTCGGGCAGCACATGTAGGCCAGACGATATTTCGAGCTCTGTTGTGTGCGTAAGGATTAGCTTTGTAGCCTCGGAGTGCTTAGGCAAGACTGTTGAGCTTACAAAGATAGACTGCTCGCTGAAGTAGCTAAACAATCAGTAAAACGCATCGGTGGGGTTCGGGAGGCGAAAAATCGATGGTGAGAGTCGAATAAACCCTCATCGGATAGTTTGCGGGAGGAGCGAAGTAAAAGTACGATTGTTTGGAATAGGGAAATAAGAATAGTTACCAGTAGATTGGCTGCCACTGGTCGTATTCGTCCCTCGGACAATTGTGGTTCACAGAGTCTACGTGTAACCACTGTTTGGACTTCCTCTTAATTCGCCGCCCGCTCCCGTTTTCTGTACGTAACATGTTTGCCGACATAATTATGCCCATACGAAGGTCGCTTTGGCCGTCATCTGGAATGTGGACAATTTCTACTTATACTCGACCACTGACGACCGAAAGCTCTCTTGGGACGTACCATTTTGAACGTATGTGACATTCCCTATTGATTCCATATGTTTACTTTTATGCATTTGCTGATATCTATGTATTTTTTTATTATAGAAACATTACCCAGCTGTTGGCGCTCATCATATGTTTGGTTTGACCTCGGGGTGTGTAGAATCTGCCCTGCGTTTTACTTCTGAAGTCAGCTGGGTACCTCTAGAACTTAACACCCCGAGGTCAAATCAAACTGATAACGACCGCAAACGGCTCGGTAATATTTCTGTTAGAGGGGTCTGTTTTTTTGTTCACACCCGCCTCCTTTTTCGAGAAAACTGTTCTATCCAATCGGAATAGGCAGAAATGTCGTGAACAGTCGAGAGGTAACCTTCGCTATTCTCTACCTGTTCGGCCTTCATTCCACCACGCTCATTGGTGGCTTAGTGATCTTAACTACATTTTTGGTGTATGTCCTTTGGGTTTCTGATTCGAGAATATTTTTGAGTTGCTATGCGCCATATGGTTTGAAATTTTCTCCTCGTCACACGTTGTTGGAGCGGAACAAATTTATTTTTTGCAACTATCTTTGGGTTTGTCTTGGAAGTAGTTAACGGGAACAGCCGCGTTATTTTCGGGACCAATATTCCCCTTGTTGATTATTACGATAATCCGATTTCTCCCAGTCGTGTAACTCTACAGCGTACAAACCAACGTATTCTGTTGATTGTTTGCAACATTTGGCGACGGAAGAACTTATGATGTCACTAACGTTCGAACAGATGCAAACCCTCCTTCCGCGGCAGCAGAAATTGTCCGAGCGAGCACCGATTAAAACACTGATGCAAAAGGTGAGTTTCCAGCAACTGACAATGGGAACAAACGAATCCCTCAAACTTCCAGCAGAATCTCTGATCAACTCAGACAATGATTTTCACCCCGATCCTGTAATTAGCGCTGCGTTCGAGCGTTGTTTTAAAAAGTATGAGGATGTTTTCAAGGTGGATTTTTCAGACGTTGACGGTGCTTGGAAAGTGAGACGGCGGCTCCGTTAACTTGCCGAAGAACCCAGTTTTGACGAAACAACCCAGACGCTGTCGCAAATCTTTGGTGGCCAGTCACCCCAGTTTAACATACGCCACCAGTGCCTGAATCCTGTGACTGGGTAACGTACGCTGGAACAGTCAATCGGGATTCCGAACGGTTTAAGCTTCACACAATGACTGAAGATCAATTCAAATGTCCAGTGTTCGCTTGTGGGCTCCAGTTACCAAAAAAAGCGGATATCAGAACAGGGATTTTGGTTAAGATAGAACAATGTCCCGACAGTACCCTACAGGATATTACTGCCGAATGCCAGCGCCTGGTGAAATTGAAGCATGACATCGCAGTCACTCCAACGTCCACATGGTCTCTTCAAATGCCCCAGTCAAGGTTACACCAAAGTCAGAACGCGAGAACCAAAGGAAACCTCCCACACCATGTTGGCAATCCGGCGGATCATCCATTCAAACAGCACCGTTGCACCTGCTCTTCTCATTGCCATTTCAAGAAGCGTCGGGACCACACTTCTCGGTCGGTCACACTTCTCGAGAGCCCATGTCGTTCTTACAGCAAGAAATGACGACCACGTAACGCACAGGAAGTACTTATTCGACTCCAACAACCGCAGGTCGATACAACATCCGACATAACATTAACCTCTGATCGTATGTGACATCTGATTGGCAAACCTACAATGTACTCGACAATCTAGCGTTCCCAAAGCGCTATTGGCGGTCGATTGCCCACCATTCGCGAAGTTCAGTACACGGCACTCCTGAACGGATCGTCATTGAGGGGTAACCGCTACGTGACCTTCAACCGTCACGATGAGACTGGACCTTGGCGTGGTGTGACGGCTTACGCATCTCGATGACCTTTTGGGCTTAACTGGACAGAGTTACTCATACCAGACAGACTAACAGGTAGAGGTTTGATAAACCACAGTCTCCTGGTCCTCCACGTTGGGGGTCGGAGGATGGTAGGCATTTCTTCCCGAAACACGTACCATTTCTGGTACACCGCCACCCACCCGCTGCCTTGCGGTACAGGCTATTGAGCCAAAGGCTTTGATTGAGAACCCTAATCGTTCTCCTGTCTAGGTCTGGGCGTCCTGGCAGTATCTCAACCCACGCACACAACCATGACTACTCACAACACAAACGATTCCATACTGCATCGGCCATCTCGCAGTATAAACCGGGTCGCCCTATCTGCTGCATACAGCAGGGTGGATAGGCGAAAACATGCTACTGCTGAACCCTCTCCCACTGTCTTATCAAACTTAGTTCTCAGGCCCCTCCCGATTCCCAATTCTGATAACTTCTCTGCAGGTCCCACAACAGATATAATTAATCATAACACTGTGTCGATAAGTCCCAGCTTTCACCATTCAGTCTCAGACCTCCCTCGTCCTGTGCTTCGACCTAGAACGCACATTAATATAGGTGCCTCCAACGTTCGTACTCTAAAACAGGTAGGTGAACAGGCTGTTCTCGCACCAACATTAGACTCGCTGCATATCGATGTTTGCTGTAGTTCGGAGACTAGAATCCGCGACAGTAGTCAACGTATGGAATTAACAGCACCCGCACTTTCTACTCTATACTGGGTATACACTTCAGGTGACTCCCCGACCGCCGTTACCGGTCAGGATGGAGTAGGTATAGTCCTCAGCACAACGGTAGCAGCCGCATTGGTAGATTGGATTCCCGTGAATAGTAGACTTTGTGCCGTCCGCATGGCAGGTTCTGTTAGGGTCAGTTCTAGACGCAGAACTGTCAGAAATCTTTCCGTTGTGTCTGCTTATGCTCCAACTGACTGTAGTGACATCGGCATCGAGGACCTCTTTTATTCGGATCTGGCCGCTCTCCTCCGGTCGACACGTGGTTCTGATATAGTCGTTCTGGCCAGAGATATGAACGCCCAGGTCGGCCGCCTTGTTGAGGCCGAATCTCGTCTAGGTGGCAGGTTTGGGATAGCATCACATCGGTCGGACAATGGCGGGCGACTGTTGCAGCTGTGCGCTGAGCATAGGCTGTTTTTAGCCAGCACTAGTTTCAGACATCGTGCGCGCCATTGCTATACTTGGCGCTCTCCCTCTCTGAGTCGGACCTGATCTCAGATAGACCACATAGCTGTTAGTTATATGTGATGGGTTTCCATTCAAGACTGTCGTTCTCATGGGAGCACGTACTTAGATTCAGATCATGCGCTGGTACGTTGTCGTTTCGTACTCACTTTTGCGAAGCAACGTCCCCACTGACAGCAACGATTGGCAGTTGAGAAACTGACTATACCGTCGGTAAGGCATAAGTATCAAACCAGCTTAGAAACCTGCCTCAGTAGTTCTCACTCCGAAGATCCTGATCGCTCCTGGACCCAGATCACAGGCCATTCGTGACGCAAGCACATTAGCATGCGGCAGAGGGGGATGTACATGGAATGAACAAACATTGGGCCTCGGGGACATCCCTGGAGTTGTTAGAAGCCAGACGGAACATCCCTGCTGGCAGTTTATATAACAAGTGTAGAACAGATGTCTGTATGAAACTGAAATATATCCTACAGGCTGATCGTGAAGATTGGTTATTGGGAAAAGCTAAGGAAATGCATATGGCTTTTGCTTCTGGAAACACTAGCAAACTGTTTAAGCTTATCCGTGCCACTGATCCCAGGCGGGAGTCTGTCAGTGAAGCTATCAGCGAGACTGATGGCACGCTCATCCATAATAAGTCCAGAAGGTTAGAGCGATGGGCGGAACACTTTGAGGGTCAACTTAACTGGCCTCCTGCATCTACCGCGTTGCCGCCACAAACTTGTAATATAGTGCCCAGGTCGGTAGACTTGGAACCACCCACTGAAACTGAGTTCCGCAATTGCATTGCGGCTCTCAAGCGTAATAAGGCTGCCGGTCCAGATGACCTTGTGCCGGCATTTTTCAAAGAAGGGAGAGAGGCGTTAGTAGAAACTTAGGCTCATTTATTTTAACTCGTGTGGACGACGGAAACTATCCCTTCGAGTTGGGGTCACTCGATACTAGTTCCTATATTCAAGAAAGGTATAAGGGGCTCTTGTGAAAACCACAGAGGAATTGATTTGACCCCAGTCATTTCTAGGGTTTTAGCATCCATTATACTTCGCCGACTCACTGCAGCTCGGGGGGTAAACATTAGGGAAGAACAGGCAGGGTTCCGCCCCGGACGGGGATGTGTAGATCACATTTTTACTCTTCGTCAAATTCTGGAGCAGCGTCATGTATACCGCCGGCGAACAGTTGTTGTATTTCTCGACTATAAAGGTGCGTTCGATTCATTGGATCGATCTNTTTGACAACTTTCAAGCGGCACGAACAATGCTAGACGCTATTTCGCGTTCTGCCAAATACTTCGGAATGCGCTTTGCAGCCTCAAAATGCAAAGTGCTTCTGCAGGATTGCTGTGATCACGTAGATTTGATGTTAGACAATGTAGTCATAGAGGTTGTTGACCGGTTTGTATACCTGGGAAGTTGCATCGGGTGCGGCGGCGGAGGTGTAGGGACTGAAATAGAAGCGCGTATCTCTAAGGCTAGGGCTGTATTCGCTAGTTTGAGGCATCTCTGGCGACTGAGGGGTATTTCTCCGAAGCTAGAATGTCGTGCACATATGACAACGGTGAGGGTCATTTTACTTTACGGCAGCGAGACCTGGCCGCTCAGGGTAGAAGACGTGAACCGTCTTCAAGTAATTGACCACCGATGTCTGCGTTCACTCGCTCGTATCGGGTGGCATCAGCGCGTAAGTAACGAGGAGGTTAGGAATCGGGTGTTTGGTAGTGATTCCCAAACGTGTTCTTCTGTCCAGTGTCTGCATTTGCACAGGCTTAGATGGTTAGGTCACGTATTAAGGATGCCAGCTAGTCATCTTCCACACCGAGCAGCATTCGCTGACAATGCGACCGACTGGTGTAAGGTGCGAGGTGGTCAGATAATGACCTGGCTTAGGGAAATGAAGTCGTTCACCAAGGGGTTGGCCACTGTAGATCGAGTGCGTCTCCCGGGTAACCCCGGAAGCCCTCCAATGACAAGTGCTCAAGCAATCCCACAGTGGACACCCAGGGATCAACTGAATGAAGTCTTCGGCGTGCAGTATTGCCTACTGACCAATAATGGACAAGCAAATTAAGAATCACTGCCAAAAAATGCACATCTTGTTGTTTGGTAGCGAAAAACCCCGTGATATGTGAACTGCACATTTGGCCAGCAGCCCAAAGACCCCGGCAAAAGCTCCATATGGATTTTGCCGGGCTTCTTAATGAGCAAACGTACCTGGTCATCGTCGATGCGTACATCAAATGGCCGGAAGTCTACAACCTACGACAGCCGAATACGGACAACGCTGTACAAAAGCTATCCGAACCCTTCGGTTGTTTCGGACTACCAGAGGCGTTGGTCACAGAATCGGTTCTCGGTTCACTTCGTCCATCTTCGAGTACTGCTGCCAACGGTTGGGCATCCAACACGTGTGATCACAAGTTTTCCATCTATTGGATTATCGCGTTGGTTACGCGCTCACTCGATCGACTCAAAACCGAGAATTGAGAAGAGACGCGGCAACACTATTGGAAGAGCGAGAAAAAACTAGGCCACGGAAGCTCTGAATTTATAGGAGGAAACGATTACCATAAATGGTCGACAGATAGAGCGAATCAACTGAAACAGTCATAGATGGCAGTCATGGCGGCAGAACAAATCATGTTACAGGGGGGCATTAGAAACCAACGTGAGAAAACAGTCTAGGTAGCGCACAAATGCTCGATTGCATGACTGCGGTCTGACTGGCTGAGTGGAACCGTACCACTGCCCACGACCATACCATCCAAGCTGGGCTGGCCATTCGAAGTAGCATGATGCGTCTTGGTTGTTTCGTCAGGAGATACGCCTCCTAACACCAGCCTCAGTCGAACGGAGTAGCTGAAAGGTTTTTCGACGCTTTGAAGCGAGCATTGTTGAGGCCCAAGAAAGAAGGTTCCCCAAGTCAAGTTTTACAGGCCTTCTTGACCAATTACCGAGTAGCGCCAGATCCAAATATCCCAGATGGAAAATCGCCGGCAGAATGCATATCCAATAGAAAACTAAGAACTGTCTTTGATATCATGACCTCGCATTCGAACAGGAAAGGAGGATTCAGTGCAGGAGTGGAAAGTCGGTACAACCGAACGCACGGAGTGCGTGCATCATACTTCATGATCGGTGAGCCGGTCCTTGTACGCAAGTTTCATGGGCCGCTGAGCTGGAAGGGCGAAACAATCGTCCAACGAGAAAGTTCAGTCCTCTATGAGGTGGAGGTCGGCGATGCCACATATGTGCGGCACGCAAACCAGACTCGCCGAAACCGCGGAGATATGCGGTGCGACCCTGTAGGACCAACAGCACAATTCAATAAATTAGTGGACGCACTCGACTTGAAAAAGAAAGAACTTCCTACCAAAACCGAACATTCGACAAAACAGACGTTACAGTCCCTTAAAGTGGAGACGACGGACGAACGGATGCGGTAAACCGGTTAAACCCATTCATGCGAAACTTCGCATGCAGGAAGTGAAAAAACGTTAAAACTTGAAACTCATACAACAGCCAGTGACGTTCAAGAGGAATGAATACGAACGCAGATCTCTGGGTGATCTAAATGAATCATCCATTGGAACACCAGGTTTCAGCCGCGCGATTGAACGTCAGACAGACCCACCCATACGAGAAATACAACGATTTGCTGGCAACCCCAATCATACTGGCCCTTCATTGAAGCATTCGAACCAGGTATCGATAGTGGGACGAACGATAATCAAGCCAGACTGGACTAACTAACACAATATTGTGATGGATCTGCGCAATCTTCAATTCACCATCGTACCGTTATCGAAGAGGATCGAGGCTATTTAGTCGCCAAGGGAGTTCTTCGAAAACGGTTTGGACAAAACCACGTCGTGACGGAAGCACACACTGATGAACTTTTGGACGGCCCGTGTCTAGTTGAAGACTCTGCAGCATTAGTCCACTTAGCTCAGTAGGTGACAGCGTGCGAACGCTCCGGCAACTGAATTACGACTCCGACCTTAATTCAAACAGACGATTGCTCGGAGGTTATCCCCCAAGTTGCACTTTAGATGAACGGACGAGGCCTGTAGCGACTCTATTTGTTTATTGCTAACTGTGTTAAAGCTACGATTGACATTTGTACTCTTTTCTCCCCAACTTTTGTATGCCCTTAAATGTTTGTTTGAACGAGTATGGTTACCGTCAAGTCGCCCGCGCACTCGAACCTATGGCTGCGCTGGATGCTCGCTTGTCGTTTCGCTGTACTGTCGTTTCATCTTGCTATTCGCTCGCTCTCACGTCGATTTCGCGTGTCTGCAATACGCTCCTTGTCTACTCGTTGAGTTATTCGTAACTGGCCGGTCATAGCCCGTTTGAACTCTACAAATTGCTGAACAAGTTTAGGATGTATATCAGTGTGTACCTGAGTTCAGTTTTTTCCCATCACATTACTCCTTGAGTGCGTTTAGTGTATATAATATATATATATAGCATATATATATCTGGTCTTTATGGACACTGAAGAAGTTAAGTCTGAATTCTCGTCTTCCGTATCGTTGAGCACGCTAGCTGTTCTCACTTTTGAGGATCTCGATCCAGAGCTGAGGTTCGCTGTGTTGGAAATGGAGTTCCACAACCGTTGCACAACAAATGACCCCGATAACTTCTCACAGCTTATACCGCGCCTTCCCCGAGATATGCTAAACCTGATTAGTGATATCTTACTACGGTCGGTAATCGATCGTTATGAGTCCGCTAAGTAAATGATTCTTAAGGAAACACAACCATCCGGTAAAATGCGTTTGGAATAACTGCTCGAACGGCTACAGTTTGGGGGACAAGAATCCGTCGGTTCTTCTTCGGGGAAATGCGACATGTAGCGGGCAAATTACAGTTGCCTGAGTCGCTTTTGCGACCTCTGTGGATAAAAAGGTGAAAACGCTAAACGATGCCGATCGCCATGTAGCTGTCGTGCTTACAAACGTTCAAACTAACAGGCCGGCGTGTTCTAGCGACGACAGCCACAGGCCAGTCAAACAGCAGTCGCCTTTTCTTTCTGAAGGATTTAACCTCCAAAATGCATTTTTAAATCGATACAGAAGCGGAGGTTAGTGTCATCCTGCATTCGGTAACGGATGCGCGATCAGAATCCGTCACTACTCTCCGAGCTGCAAACGATACACCCATTAGAACCTTTCGTCGTTGGCTGTTGAATTAAAACTTTGGTCTTCGACGCGATTTTCACTGGGTTTTCTTGTAGCTGATATAGCTTTCCCTATCGTGGGCATCGACTTCCTCCGACACTTCGATTTACTGGTCGACGCACGTCGATCGCGTCTGATCGATATCTCGACAAAACTAAATGTTCGGGGCAAGTCGTGGCACGCGCCTGTGATCAGCCCTGTGCTAGCCAATCCCATAGTTTGCTAGCCTTACGGGAAACTTTTATCCGAATTCCCTAACTGATCCGCCCAGCTAACGGACTACCGGCCGTAACAGCCGACGTCGCGCATCACATTGTCACACGAGGGCTGCCAGTTCGCCCAGCTCCCGATAAGCTCAAAATTGCCCGAGCCGAATTTTAGCATTTGCTCCAACTCGGCATTTATCCGTCCGTCCTATAGTCCGTGGGCTTCGCCATTGTGCATGGTGCCTAAAGAGACTGACAACGACTGGCGCCCATGCGGCGAATACTGAGCGTTGAACAACGCAACCACAAGCGATAGGTATCCAATTCCTCACGTTCAGGACTTTACGGTAAACCTATCGACCTAGTGCGCGCATATAACCAGATTCCAGTAGCCTCCGAAGACGTCCCAAAGACAGCAGTCATAACACCATTCGAATTCTCGCGCATGCCGTTTGGTCTAAGCAGCGCCGCTCAGACTTTCCAACGTTTTATTCACGAGGTGTGTCGTAGACTGCACGGTGTTTGCCCGCACTTAGACGATATTCTAGTGGCTAGCTCATCAAAGGAAGAGCATTGCGTTCATTAGTCACCCGTTTTTCGCATCATGGGGTGACCATACACCTAGCTAAATGCTAGTTCGAGGCGCCCCGTGCAGCCTTTCTAGGTCAAAGTATATCCACGAGTGAGATCTAACCTCTCCTCGACAAATCACAGGCAGTAGTGGACTACCTGGAGCCCATATCTTTCACACAACTTCGTCGTTTCGATGGTCTAGTGGATTTTTGCCGTCGTTTCATCCCTAACTGTGCCCGTCTAATGCAACCGCTCACCGACCTACTCAGAAGTAAGGTACGCTCATTCTTATTTCCAACGACCGCAAAAATGGCCTTCATTAATTTAGAAAGGGCTATCGCCAATATAGCATCGCTGTCTCATCATCATCCGTTTGCTCCCTTATCGCTAACCGTGAATCTATCAGACGTGGCTGTAGGGGCGGTTCTGCAGCAGCAACTGGGTGCCCACTAGCCTTTTTCCGTAAACGGTTACATCATCAGAGAAGAAAGAAGGCATGTATTGTGATATGTTAACATTTCATTTACTCTCACCAGTCGCAAACGTAAAACACGCCAGTTATATACATCATATAGATAAAGACAAACATGGACTAGACACATGCAAGCACACCAACACGACAACCCGACAGTTTGTTTCAACCACTTCTGTGCACACAACGTCGGTTGGTAAATTCGAATAGAGCATCGCTTCACAGAAAGCTAGTAAATTCGGGTTTCGGTTGCGCAACAATATCTTGGATGAGTTTAATGGATCAACTTGACCTGTTGTCATGAGGTGTTTAGCAATCGATGACGTTGGGTTTCGAGTAGTTAGTGCAACAAGTTGGGGCTGGTGCGTCATCTGTTGTTTCAACCACTTCGGGATGTGTTCGGCGACTCGCCATGCTAGTTGTCGGTCTGTTCTGTCTATGTAAACGTCACTGCAACTGCAAGTGAACTGGTACACCACATAGGAGACAGAACAGTTTGACAAACTACTTTTGCTAATGCGGTGGTTCGAAATAAGCGCAACTGCGCAGCTGCGTACGTTTGAGCCAGAGCAGACTTTAATTTGTGCTTTACGTCATTGGCTAGGTTATCATCCTTGAATGGCGAGAATAGGCAAACATCCTTCTTTTGAACCGTCAGTACAGGCTCAGTGCTCTTCTTCACCGTATTATGTGCATCAGTGAATTTGTCGGGGTATCCATTTTTTAGTAAAGTTCGCCTCAACAACTCCTGTTCTGTCTTCAAAGTATCCGGGGTACAAATACGTTTGGCTCTATGTCTTAACTGAACCCCGTTTGTATGCAATAGGAGCAAAACTGCAGATATTGACCACCCCAAGTTGGTTTGCGGTAAACTGAGCGTTGTAAAGTACCAACTGCACGTCTAGTAATGAGTACATCCAAAAAAGGTAAACTATTGTTCGACTCCACTTCGTGAGATAAAGATAGGTTGGGTGAATATTATTGAGAAAGTTGAAAAACAAGCCAAAATGAATAGCGTCAATAATAAAATATCATCAACGTATCTTTTGTACAATAACGAATCAGCTATATAATCCAGGACTTGACGCTCAACCATTTCTAAGATGTCAGCTAGTTTTGAGCCTCACGAACTAACCATAGCAACACCTCTTATCTGTTTATATGCAAGTCCCTCAAATTCGAAACGAACGTTTTCTGTGCATAACAAAATAAGATCTTTAAGGTATTCAAGTGGAACACCTATATCACAGTTCTGACTCGAGATAAAATCACACAAAAAATCAACTGTCTCTCGAAGGGGAACATTTGTAAAAGGGGAATCAACATCCATGGAATACATTACTTGGATACTCACCGAAGTGTTCTCCAAGATTTCAGCTAATTCAAAAGCAATGTGGAGATAAGACTTCACGGATGGGATCCAAAATGTCCACTAGCCAACGAGCAACTTTGTGGTAAGCGGAGTTGTTCATGCATGAAATCGGACGTATAGGCGTACCATCCTTGTGTACTTTTGGAGCACCTCTCAATCACGGCGTTCCCATGCCGACTGGTTTCAACTGTCTATACTGAGCTTCAGATATATGTCCATGTAACAGCAATATCTGAAGTTGCCTTGCCACTTGCTTTTCCACCAATATGTTATGTTCGGCTGTCCGGTCTACTTTGAACTTCTGGTCCTCCAAAATGATATTCATTTTCCTTAAATATTCGTGCTTGGTCATGACGACCACACCAGAGCCTTTATCAGGTTTAAGGAATAACAGATGCTGCATGTCTCTCAGATCCTTCATGGCCCGATAGTGTTCCTGCTTTAGACAGCACTGTTGACGGATGGACACCGACAAAAAATGGTTGGAGATATCCACCAATTTTGCGCGGAACCAGCCTGTCTCATCAGGAGCTGTAGGCGACAGTTCCTTCAGTTGGTCGTACATGTATTCGAATGGAACTTGTGTGTTCAACTTATTAACGTTCTTGGGCGGTATTTCGAAATTCAATCCAGCTGCCTCTGGGTGAACACAGTAGACGTAAGGTTGTGCTACGACAGCGCCTCATGAAATGTGATTCAGCACAGCACTATCCTCACGTAATGGGCGAGTACATCAATCGGGCTCATACCTAGTTAGCTCCCGGAGATGAGACAGCTAATCGTCGACGGTATCAACCTCACCACCCCGTATTCCATCCCGCTACACTACAGAAGTTGCGAATTGTCTCTGACTGCGCAGCAAAGTACGCAGACAAGTCTCTAAATGATCAGTTACTATCGTGGCCGGACCTAAAAGAATAGCTTGCGGTTATGACAGACACCGAAGCAGTGTTTCATCACGTTCGCGTGCCAGATAAAGACCGCGGTACGCTAAGATTTCTTTAGTGGATAAACGTTAGGATGCGAAGTTCTCCGACAGCATACCGCGCGCGTGTTCATTTATTCCGCACTGCTTCGTCTCCCAGTTGTGCTACGATTGTTTTGAGAACCATTTCAGACAACATCGACCATTACGATCCTGCGGATAGCAAATAACAGCTTCTACGTGGATCACTGTTCATACATCACAGCAACCGTTGATAACGCTATAGACTCTGCCAATCAACTAAAGACCTTGTTACTGATGAGTAGTCGGGGATTTGGTTTATCTTCAAGTTGACCATCACTCACATTTGGTCTCAGCGTTCGTATTCAGATAGGCCT